>JAAGNO010008633.1:40286-79564 GCA_033439905.1 Ceryle rudis
TTCAAAACCCCCCTGGATGCGTTCCTGTGTGACCTGTGCTAGACCATATGATCCTGCTCTGGCAGGGGGGTTGGACTTGAAGATCTCCAAGGTCCCTTCCAACCCCTAACACCCTGTGATCCCTGTGAACTGAGCATCAACACACTGCAGCCAGTGCTGGTGTTTGGCAATTTCACTGTCTCCAAACCACCATGAACTGGGAGCTGCTTCGTGTGCAGTTCAGTGATTCCGTTTGGAGTCTGGGAGGCTGATGGGCAAGAAAAGAGTGGTGGCCAGTGCAGCTCCCCCAGCTCTACCTGCCTGTGGTCAGAGATCTGTCTCATAAATCTATCTTAGTCTACATAGTGGGGTCATAGAGCCTGCTAGTGTTGGTGATTGCTCATTAGCTTATATTCATGACAATTATCCCTAAGGAAGAGGGGAGCTATAGCCTTTGCTTTTAGCATGCAAATCAAGCGAAGGTTGGAGCTGCTGCACAAAATCACCAAATGCCAGGCTGTCATTACTGCAGTTGTTTTTTTCAGAATACAGTTTTAATTGAACTAATTATCACAGACTTCCACAGGTATTTTGAGACTTTAATGAAACACTTTATAAGAATTTTAATCATGCTTCCATTGAAGGCAATGTCAAAATGCTTCCATGGTGTTGAATCAGAGTATACACAGTGCGGATTATTTATTTTTTCTTGTATAAGTAAATAATGACATAAATTTGCATCTGGTACAATAGGAAGCTTTAATCTCAGGTACTCATGATTCATTCTATTTGGAATATTTAGACATATTGAGCCTCAAATCAAAAATAGGTAAAGTAAATTAATAGCTAATTTAGGATGTTACCAAGAATAACATCAAGAAGACATGGAAGATGGAAGCACCACTTTTCATACTCATACCAAATAAGCCAGCCCACAAACACCAGCCCCATCTCTGCAAAATTGCCCTGACACAGAACCTATGGCAAAGGCAGGGAGAGACTCTGTCCTGCTCTCACTAAAGCATGTGTCTATCTCAGTCACAGTAATTAGGACTCCACATGAATTAATAATAATCTTATTGATTTCAGCAGGATTACTTATCAGATCATCAGCTAATATGTGCAAACAAAGGAATGTGCTGCCAAGAGGAGTCAGTATGAATAACAAAAATGTTTAGATCTGGTTTCCTACAGGGTTTTAGTTTGCATAGTCATTTACACCTATGGAGAAGTGCATACAGGCTGCTCCCTTTTTGACCCAACCTGCTGTTCCCTTCTGCCTGCTCTGCACACTCTTAGCATGATTGCTCAGTGTGCTGAATCAGGACTGTCACATGGTCCATAATGTCAGAACACACGCAGGACAATAGCTGTCACTCTAGAGGAACAGTTCTTGTAACTATAGCTTGTTGCTACCAAAAAGTCAGTTGAGGGGTTTGGGTGCTGAGATGTAGGGTGCACTTGAAATACTGATGCAGGGCAATCAGGTATGACCTGTGACCATCTGGAGTGGCAGCTAGAGGCCAGGCAGGGTGATCTAGATACAGTGTAAAATGGTACTAAACACCCTGATTTAGCCACATGAGCATCTCCATCAAGTATCTGTCTGCATTTTCTGGTAACACTAAAAGAGTCTGGGGCCATAACTAGCTCTCCCCAGCAGAAAAATGTACCAACAAAAGGTAATGGCAGGTAAGTAATGTTGCTTTAGGTAGAGCATCTAGAGAGGAGTAAACTAACTCAGCCAAGCTCTCAAGAAATGTGTAGCAGGTAATCTAGTGAGGGATACAATGCCCGAGGGCAATAAAGATGTAGGAACACAGAACAAGAGAGACAAAAGTAGTCATCTGGTTCTTCTCACAGCCTCACCAGGATCAAATTTCTAACAGATGTCGGCATCACCTGCCCTTTATAAACAGTTTTTACACAGACAAAGTCCTCAGTCTTCCCAAGTAAGTCATTCAAGTCTCTCTGTCCTTAACATTCAAAGGCTCTCTCATTTTTTTTAATTAACCTGCCTTGATGTATTTTAAACCCATTATTTCTTTTCTTAGTCCCACGGGCAGTAGCTTTTTGTGTCTTTGAAGACTTATTGTGACATCTTTCCACTGTTGTAATCACTTAAATTGTTCCACTTCCTTTCCTTTAATCTTTTTATTTTTTCCTGCTAGGTCATGTTTTCTAGACTTCAGATAACCCTTAGTGCTTTCATCTGGCCACTTTCCAACTGCAGAAGCCCTGACTTTTCTCAGTCTCATCTCTTCCTCCTTACTGAACCCTTTGCAAAGTATATGAATCCGGTCCTAGCCCTCAGTGCCTCCATCAAATGTACGAGTGGCATCAGAACAGACAGATATTAGTTGTGTAGCTTATGCTGTCTGTCACAAGGGTTTCATGTGGTGATTGCCACCAAGACAAAGGGTTATTCACACACACACAAAAAATTAAGTTATGAAAACCAGACAGAAAATAGAGAAAAATCTGGAGTAATGGACATTCTTCTTTTGATGCATTGTGTCTCACAGCTTATATCAAAATTCAGATTTGGTTGTTGACATTGTTTGAACTTCAAAAGGTGTGAACTTTTTTCAGTGCGAAAGCCAGGTTTCCAAGGTTTCATGTAGTTCTGCTCAGAGAAACCCCTTCCTTTTTCATTTATCTGTTCAATATTTGACTCTTTTTATTTGACCTTGTGTCTAGTTCTTAGAGAAACATTAGAGCAGTGTGGAGGTGTAAAATTGTTGCATCGTTGCTTCTCTCTCCTTGAAATTAAACATCACTGTCAATTCAATCCTAATGCACTCACCTCTAGAGGGCCATCAGTTTCTGACAACTTTAATTTTTCATACTCTGAAAATGAAGAATTTCATTGCAAAGGAAACCTCTCTCTGAACTAGTGCAGCACCACCTTGCTGCACCCACACCAAAGCAGGCATACGTAGTAGCTCAAAGAGATGTATGAAATACCCTCATTTTATTTGGCCCACCATTGGCAATAGCAAGCCAGTATTGAAGATAAGATAGTGTAAATATTCTCTGGGTAGGGGGGAAGGGAAGGCAGGAGGACGGAGTATTGCAATCCCACACAAATATGGACTAATGGACCGCCATTATTTTGTCCATGGCCTCAGATAGATATCAGAGTTCAAAGCTGTCAAATCCCCCTGGCTGTCAGCTTCCAAAATGGATGGGTAGGAAAATTCTCCAAATGGATTATTCTGGTGACTTGTTTAATTTCCATAATTTGTTTCTTTTGTATAGACTGCAATAGACATGCGATTGGTGTGTTGAAGCTGCAACAAATCATGAGAACGAAACATTTTCTTCTACCCCCACGCATGATTAAATAGATTATAGATTGATAAAATGTATATAATCATATATGTATGGTACATACCTTTAAAAATATCTTCTTAGAGAACTATCTCCAAAGACACAAAAGGTCATATTAACTTATGGCATGCCACTTGTTCAGACCAACTGGAGTAATATTTCCATCTCTTCCAGATGAGATCTTAAAGCTGAAAAATTGTCCTAGGTAAGAAAGCATTGTTGAAATAGGTAAGTTCTGCACTAGGCATTTTAAAAGCATCCAAATGGCTTATTTTTCAGCTGTGAAATAGAAGTCTTTTCCACTGTTCTGGAAACATGGGATTCAAGGTGACTTCATGGGGTGTTAATGGATGAATGATCTGCACCCTGCTAACAATATTTCATGAGCAATGATGTAGCAAATAACATAGTCTATTACACTGTGCCACTAGATGCCATCTGAAAACCACGTTGCTGGCTTTAACATCCCGGACATAATCAGCTTTCCACAGAAATGACACTGATGCCGGCTGTAAAAGACAGTGCATCCCCAGCATTGACTAGCAGCTCCTTAGATGTGGCAGTAATGACATCACCTTTCCAGTATCTCTACCACCAACTGAATCTCTAATGGCTAATAAATGTTGAGGGCATTAGTCTTCCCTTCAATAGGTACTGATACCCATATGTATGGCGCACTTGTTTTAATATGTGGCACTTTCTTCAGTGTGCACAGATTTAAGGAAATTACCAGCTTTGAAACCTCAAGGTAGAATAGATGATTTTAAACCAAGTCCAAAGCATTACCATTGGGAGAGCACCCTGGAAAGCAAAGAGACCCATGGAGAGCGTGGGAAAGCCCAGGTTCTGTTGTTTGTGAGGCTGAAACTGGCTGATTATAAAAAAAAGGAGGCTGCAAATAGTCAGTGGGACTGCAGCATATCAGAAGTGTTAGAGGTGCTCAAGGTGTCTTGTGCCTTTCAGCGACTCCCCTTCTGAACGTCAGTAACCTCCACATCTCCACATCTGCACCTTGAACACGCTCAGCCCAGTTTGGACCTATCTCCCTTCTGGGTCCGAAGGATGGGCAAGGGAAGGAATGAAGCTTAGGATACATACTGCTTTCTTCAAAATATACTTTCAGAATATACTTTCTCTTTCTTTTTCAGTTGCTAGGCATAGTTGCTGTCATAAGCTTTTCATTGCAAATCACATCTGCTGGAGTGCCATTAGTGATCAATGTTTTAAATGGAGTCAACCTACTCTGAAGAATCATTGTAATGTTATGCCTGGTTTCTAGTAAAATCCTGTTCAAGGTTGCTCCCTGGACTTACAAAGTATTATTAACAGGACAGACATTAGGACATTAATTTTCTCCAAATATGTTGATGATTGATCTGTTTGAAGTTTGAAATATGTTTCTAAAAGTCAAGGCCTTGCTGTTTATCCCTTTTGTTTAATAAGGATTACTGTTGTTGTTAACTGCCACCAAAATAAATTTGTCAGCCAGCATTAGAAAAAGTATCCCCTGTAATGCCTACTTCAACTGGCTAAGGGAAAAACTCTGTAGGAGTCCTGGCTCTCTGCTTAGACCCTGCCTAGGGTGAGTGTTACACAGAAAATAAAAAACTTCAATTACATTTTCATGGAAGAAAATGAAAATTTATCTCTGATCTTCTGCATTGGTGACTGGTGTAATTGTACTCTTTTGGAGTTACATCACATCAGGATGAGTAAAAAGAGATGTAAGTTGTCCTGAGCTATCTGGAGGTAGGTAATGCAAGTAACAGCACCAACAGCAGTCATTGATGATGGGCAGAAATTAATATCAATTCAGAAAAAGAGGTGAGAAGAATAGCTGTGGAGGAAGTAACTGTAAGCAGTTTATAAAGTCTGAATTGCATCTTACAGAACACAGTAAATATGGGGCATATTTTCTGTTAATCTTTTTAATGTTGATTTTTTTTCTCCTTTTCCTTATCTTTCTTTTTCTCTCTATATATAATTAAAACAATATATAATTAAAACCATACATATGTATATAATTAAAACATACATATATATGGTTTTAATTTTAAAAGAAAGGTTTGGACAATAAGAAGACAAAGCAATAGAGAAAACAGTAACTCCAGCTCCCTTTTACCAAAACCACTACCTCATATTTTTTAGAATCTTCACCAGTGTGAAGATTTCCTGGAGAGCTGACAAATAGACTGGTCACTGTGCAACCCCTGCAATAAACTCCATCGCTCCTGTCTGCTCTCCCACTTAGATGCCACCAGGCTTTACTTCTCTAAGCTAGCCAGCTACAAAGTGCCATAACCTTTCTGTCCACGTTAAAGCCTACATGTCAGCAACAAGAGATTTTATTTCAGAGGAATCTATCCCTTTGTCTCACTCCTCTTTCAAGTTGTAGCAGAAAGCTTGGTGAGCACTCAGGTTCTGTCTACATTTTATTATGGTTCCCTGCAAGCTTCCACACTCACACAGTTAACTTCTTCAGCAATAAAATACATCAGGAAGACTTTTAGAAGCAGCCAGGAAGGCAATATTTTCCCTGCTCAAGTAAATTTCACTTGGCATTTTCTTTCACTGCTCCTCTCTGTGCCTATGCAGCGTATTCCCCTGCAGGGCTCAGCATGAGCAGCAGCCTGCAGATGCAGAATAACTGCACTTAGTCTGTTGCAGGAGCTCTCAGCACTTGGGGTTTTTTTTTTCCCTAACACTTGACTGGGAAAATTGGCTGGGGATTCAGAGACCTGAGTCAAGGAGGGAATACAAAGTATGAGCAGCAACCTCCTTGGTTTAACTCCTGGAGACAAAGCACAGGCAAAGGAAGAGAGGGGGTTATTGAAAGACTTTTCTCAGAGGGGTTTTGCCCCATCCTGACCTTTTCCTCCTGTGTTACACTTTAGTTATATATTGTCATTCTCTCTCCTGTGAAATTACAGTGACTTGTCATGTAGTGAGAGCACCAACATCCCTGTGGGAAAAGAGAAGGAATGAAGCTACACAGCAGGTCCTGCCTGGCAGGAGGTCATTTCCATCCACAGCTGGATAAGACCACTGATCGCTTCTAGCTCATCTCATTTCTCTCAAGTTGGTATCCTGGAAGGCACAGGTCAAATTACTCCAATACCTGACTTTCCTTGACTGTAAAGAAAGGTAAGACTGTTATGCTCTCCCCTGAGAAGTGTGTTATAAGGATTAATTAGGTCCTGTTTGTAAAACAGTTTGTAAAGAGGAAAATGTCTGTAGGAAGACCAAGCATGATACACTAATGTTACTAAATTGGTGTTTAAGCTAATAGCTCTTTGCTAACTGTAGCTTTTCCAAGGAAATAGAAGAGAGAGATCTTCAGTCCATCACTTTGAATCCAAAGCTAATCCATTACTCCTTTACCTGCTGGATGAGCTCTCAGTTATTTCCCATCATTCTTCAAAGTTTCCCAAAGACCATGTTTACAGTGTGAGCTGCAGGTGGTGTAAGCTGGTATTGCTTAGAGTCACACCAGGTTACACCAAAGCAGGTCTCTTCCTGGATGTCACTCAGTCCTGGGCCTGCTGCAGGGAGCTAAGTGGTGGACAGGCTTCATGGATGAGAACTGACTTACTACTGTGGCCCAGCCTTTCTCCAGACTCAATCTCAGCACACAGGAATCATAGAATCACAGAATATTTTAGGCTGGAAGGGACCTCTCTGGTCCAACCTCCCTACACAATTAGGGACATCTCTACCTAGGGCAGGTTGCTCAAAGCCCCATCAAGCCTGACCTTGAATGACTTCAGGGATGGGGCCTCCACCACCTCTCTGGGCAGGCCATTCCAGTGGTCTACCACCCTCATATTAAATAACTTTTTTCTAATATCCAGTCTAAACCTATCCTAAACCTATCCTTTCCCAACTTAAAACCATTGCTCCTTGACCTATCATTACAAATACTTTTGAATAGACTTTCTCCCACCTTCATGTAGGCCCCCTTCAGGTACCTGAAGGTAACTGTAAGGTCCCCTGGAGCCTTCACTTCTCCAGGCTGAACAGCCCCAACTCCCTCAGCCTGTCTTCATACAAGACATGCTCCATTCCCTTGATCATTTTGGTGGCCCTCCTCTGGACGCACTCCAATATGTCTACATCCTTCTTGTGCTGGGAGCTCCAGAACTGGACGCAGTACTCCAGGTGAGGTCTCACCAGGGCAGAGTAGAGGGGCAGAATCACCTATCTTGATCTGCTGGCTACAGTTCTTTTGATGCAGCCCAGGATGTGATTGGCCTTCTGTGCTGCAATTGCACATTGGTGGCTCATATCCAGTTTTTCATCTACCAGCACCCCCAAGTCCCTTTCCACAGGACTGCTCTCCAGTATGTCCTCTCCCAGCCTATACTGATAATGCTTGTTACCCCAGCCCAGGTGTAGGACCCTGCACTTGGCCTTGTTGAACCTCAAAAGTTCATCTGGGCCCACCTTTCCAGCCTATCCAGGTCCCTCTGGATGGCATCCTGTCCCTCTGGCATATCAACTGCACCCCCCAGCTTGGTATCATCTGCAGACTTGCTGAGGGTGCACTCAATGCCACTGTCAATATCATTAATGAAGATATTAAACAACACTGGTCCCAGCACAGACACCTGAGGGACAGCACTCGTCACCTTCCTCCATCTGGACATTGAGCTGTTGACCATCACTCTCTGGATGCAACCATCTAGCCAGTTCTTTATCCATTGAACAGTCCACCTATTGAACCCGTAATTCTCTAACTTAGAGAAAAGGATGCTGTGGAGGACTGTGTTAAAAGCCTTGCAGAAGTCCAGATAGATGACGTCCATAGGTCTACCCTTGTTGATTGATGCAGTCACTTAATTGTAGAAGGCCATTAGGTTGGTCAGGCAGGACTTGCCCTGAGTAAATCCATGCTGACTACCTAGGATTACCTCCCTGTCCTCCATGTGCCTGAGCATATCCTCCAAGAGGATCTGTTCCATGATCTTCCCAGGTACAGAGGTGAGTCTGACAGGGTGGTAGTTCCCAGGGTCTTCTTTTTTACCCTTTTTAAAGATGGGCAAAATGTTACCTTTTTCCAGTTGCAAGGGACTTCACCTGACTGCCATGACTTCTCAAATATTATGGAGAGTGGCTCAGCAACTGCATCAGCCAATTCCTTCAGTACTCTGGGATGCACCTCATCAGGTCCCATGGACTTATTTATGTTCAGGTTCCTCAGGTGATCATGAACCTTGTTCTTGCTTCAAGTGGGAGGCACATTGTCTACTGGTCCTTGTCCTGTGGACTGTGAGGAGAGAGGTTGCCAGTGAAAACTGAGGCAAAAAAGTTACTGAGTACCTCAGCCTTGTCCTTGTCCATTGTTACTAATTTGCCATTGTTAATCACCAGGGGGGTACACTTTCTTTGACCTTCCTTTTCTTATTTAGATACTTATAGAATCCCTTTTTGTTTTAGATTGTATCCCTCAACAAGTTCTGCTCTAGCCACACTTTGGCCTTTCTGACTTTGTCCCTTCATAACCGGGCAGCGTCCCTGTGTTCCCACCAGGATACCTGTCCCTGTTTCAACTGTTTGTGCAATTTCATCTTGTTCTTTAGTTCGACCAGCAATTCATGGCTTAGCCATGACGGTCTTTTTCCCTTCTTGTCTGATTTCCTGCACATGGGTATTCAGAGCTCTTGCGCTCTATGGAAAGCCTCCTTAAAGACCTGCCAGCTCTGCTCTGCTCCTTTATCTCTGAGGACTGCCTCCCAAGGGGTCCTGTTGAGCAACTCAGTGAAGAGCTGGGTGTTTGCTTTCCTAAAGCTTAGGGTACTGACTTTGCTTTTCATCTGTCCTATACCCCCTAGCATGGTGAACCAAAACAGTGCGTGGTCACTGCAGCCCAGGCTGCCTCCAATCTTGATGTCCCCAACTAGTTCACTTGCGTTGGTCACCATTAGGTATAAAACCACATCCTTTCAGCTAGGGCTGTCTATTACTTGCTTTAAAAAGTTATCATCCAGGCACTCCAGGAATCTCCCGGATTGCCTACAGCTTGCCATGCTACTTTTCCAGCAAATGTCAGGGTGGATTTGGGTTGGGAGGCACCTTAAAGATCATGTAGTTCCAACCCAATGCCATGGACAGGGACACCTCCTACTAGAGCAGGTTGCTCAAAGACCCATCCATCCTGGCCTTGAACACTTCCAGGGAGGAGGGGACATCCATAGCTTCTCTGGGCAACCTGTTCCAGTGTCTCACCACCATCACAGTGAAGAATGTCTTCCTTATATCTGATCTAAATCTACTCTTAGTTTAAAACCATTACCCTTCATCACTATGGTCCCTGATAAAGACAGTTCCTCCCCATCTTTCCTGTAGGCCCCCTCTACTTCCCCCTGTACCTAAAGACCATTGCAAGGTCTCCCCAGTCTCTTCTCTTCTCCAGGCTGAACGATCCCAACTCTCTCAGCCTGTCCTCACAGACGAGGTGCTCCAGCCCCTTGAGCATCTTCTCAGCCCTCCTCTGGATACACTCAAGCAGGACCATGTCTTTCTTATGCTGGTGGCCCCAGAGCTGGATGCAGTAATCAAGGTGGGATATCACAAGAGTGAAGTAGAGGTGCAGAATCACCTCCTTTGACCTGCTGGCCACACTTCTCTTGATGTAACCCAGGATGCAATTGGCTTTTTGGGCTGCGAGTACGCACTGTTGGCTCATATTCAGCTTTTTATCCAACAACATCCCCAAGTCTTTCTCCTCAGGAATGCTCTCAATCCACTCTCAATACCCAGCCTGTATTTGTGCTTGGGATTGCCCTGACCCAGGTGCAGGACTTTGCACTTGGCCTTGTTAAATTTCATAGGGTTTGCAAGTTACCACCTTTTAAGCCTGTCCAGGCCCCTCTGTGTGACATCCCTTCTCTCCAGCATGTCAATCACACCACATGGCTCGGTGTCATCCACAAACTTGCTGAGGGTGCCTTCAATCCCACTGTCCATGACACCAAGTAGTATGTTTTCTTTTAGCTCTAGACACTTGAAATCTACCCAGATCTCTTAATTCTGTGTTGCCCTGGGTCTCACAGTAGGTCTTCTAACTCCTGTCTCTAAATGAGGCAGATCTTCCCAGCCACAGGCTGTTCATTTAAATATAAATGTAAAAGCTGTGCTGGAGGAAATGGTTTCTGCTCAGCTATTTGATTATGAAATCAAATAATTTCTCTGCTGTTTTCAAATTGGTGTCTAACGGACGGTAATAGTGAAAAAAAGGGGACCGCCGGGCTGCGTTTACATGAATTAAAGACATTCATTCCTGTGTGTGCTTTAATCTATATTTAAAGTAGCATGTTTTCAATTATGACCTGAGCCTATGGGATATTTTTTAGCTCTAAAGAAATAGAGAGAAAAGCCTTTAACCCTCAGGAAATTGTTAAATGTAGGATTATACACCAATGCCATCACTTATTCTTTCTTATTTTAACAAATGATAACAAAGAGATAAATTGATGGGTAAGGCCTCTACTTCAGGCAATAGAAAACACCATCTACAAGTAAAATAAAGGCATAGATAAAGAATTGGTTACTGAGCTTCCCTGAAACACAGAAATGAAATGCTGAAAGCACAGGAATCCAGTAGTGATTTCTGATCTCTAGTGTCACAGAAAATCACTCAAGGAATTATCTTCTAAGAGAAGTGAACAGATGGTACCTGTTCTTTTTCTGAGGAAGTCAAAGGGCAAGCAATACATCAGTATTTTCTTCAACATCCAAATATGCTTGTGCTTTCAAACTTAAGTCACAACGAGCTTTCCCTCCACCATAATTTGGGTTTTGGAATGAGCAATGCAAGTTTTGAAGCCTGGAAAATGTGGGCTAGAGCTCCCTAGTTCCTTGTCCTCTTGCCTTGAGCTGCCTTTCCACACACTTCCTCACCTTCTTTCACCTGCAAGTCACTCTTTGCTACTAGGTGTCTGAAACTTTCTCTTTCTTTCACCTCGTGAGAAATACTGAATTCCCCTAAATACATTCTCTTTTATCTAAACATCAACATGCTGCAGGGGACTCACAAAAGCACATATGTTGAATTCTTCCTTCAGCTTAGCATTTGTCAACCTTGCAAATCTTTGCTCTTTATCTATCTGAAGCCTATGTTAGCACATGCACATCCTCTATGGAAAACTGTCTGGTCCTGGGATGTTGACTCCTTTTATTCAGCTGCTAGAGTGGTTGGCAGGAAGCTAAGTATTAAGGTTTTTTCTAATTTTATTTTTCTATATAAACATCACTGCAGTTGTCACAGGGATGATAGTCACTTGATACTGGGAAATAAAGATGAGTAGAAAGGTGTCCAAAAGAGCTCCACAGAACCTATGATCCAAATAACTTAAATAGCCCATGTAAAGCCAAGTGAACAGAAAGTTTGCAAATAAATGTATCACACAGTAGATGAATAGAGATGATGTGGATATTGTCTTGCTCCTGAAACTTTCATTATAAGCTATAAGACAACTTTTCATTAATAGACAGTACAGTAATTTCTTGAGCAACAAGAAATGCTTCATTCTTTGTAAACACATTTGCAGTTTAGGCCTATGAACACAAAACAAATCAAGACTAAAGATGAGAGTTGGAGGTTGGCAGTGCTCACTTTCCTTTTCCTTCCCCTGCCTGTGTCACTAGCGTATCTCTGCAGAACTGTGCTTGTGCTCATACTCACTCCTAGCAAAGGAACTCTGGTACAGGGGGGTGAGAACCTGAGCCAGGCACACACAGAGGCATCAGTGGGATGGACGCCTGTCACAGCAGAGGAATGCTACCTTGGTCTCAGCATCCCAACATGCCTATGAGGACAGTGTCACAGGAGAGGCACAGAACAATTTTTTCACTTTGATCTTGGCATGGCAAAATGTAGATTTATTGACTCCATTGTGAAGCTTTGAGCCCTGCCAAAGATCTGCCCACAAACCACCAAAAATCCCCAGCCTGTCATGGAGGATAGTGAGTGGGGTATGTAGTTAAAGCCTGCTGGAAGACAAGGAATATCTTGCTTTTCTTCAGTGGTACCAAACAAAGGAGCTGTGAGGATACTTTGCTCTCCCAAGTGTGCCAGGTGAGGATGTTCTCCCTCTAGTGTCACCTGGGTGCTAAAAACCTCCCTGCCTCTCTCCCCTGTATAGAGGGGACTCTTGCTTTCCATATTCAGCCTTCTGGGGTGCAGCTGAGCCATGGGAGCACTGCCCCAGCTGCCTCAATGCTCTCTCCCAAAGGGCACTGCTCCAGATCACAGTGAGTGGACAGGCACAAGCGCCACCCAACTTGCAGTAATGCCACTTCACCTTTGTTATTTTTTGAAGGGTTCATATAAAAATGACCCAGTGTTGGCAGAAAGACTTCTGCAGGTGGAGTGTTCTGGGGTGATACCAAGCACGTGTCATAGGTCCTATAGGTACGGAACTGAGCAGAGGTCCTGGCTCCGATCTAGACTTCAGTACATTATGAACAAGCATGTATCTCTGTTCCTTATGATTCCTTGGATGTATCAATACCATTCCTAGTCTCTCACCCACTATATCTGTAGTTCCTATTTTGACAATTTTCCTTGTATTCCCTATTCCATCTTCTGCACTCTTCCCCAACCAGATGGCTTTCAGTCTTTCTACCTTTTGTCTACCCCTCTTGTCTGGACTAACTAAAGGAAGAGTAATTTTTTTTACAAGGCAGTGGTTCAAAGTTATGTTCCTAGAATATCAGCAGAAAAAGTAATAAAAGCCAGACACCAAAAAAAAAAAAAAAAAAGAAAAGGCCATTTATGCTTTTACCTATAAACCATGTGTCAATACCTTAGTTATTCATACTTTATTTTATAGCAACTCCTTTCTTTATACTACACTATAATTTGTTTGTTTATAGTCTAATAAAACTATGTGTATGTGTACATCTGTGTGTGTGCGTGTTCACGGTTTTTTGGAATCTGTAGTTATGCAAGAGTTTGTGAAACGTTAAGCTATACAACCTGTTTGTAATAAACAATGCCACAGCTTAATTTACTCATTCTGTGTTCTTGCTTTAAAAATATAAACAGAGCCTCACAGGCAGTAAACTCCTGTTTCACTCATTGCCTCGTGCAGAAGATGAATGGTGGACTCAGAGGAGGATTCAGACTTCATTTAGACCCGGCTTCATGGTTGGTGATTATAATTGTCTGAAAAGGTGGCAGTGGGCATTAAACAGAATCATAATGATACAGCAAGTAGCCCAGTATGTGCTTTCTTTGGGTTTGTCACCATCCTCACACACATTGGATAGCAAAAGTATTTGGTTTAACTGTGTCTAGTTTTAATTATACCTTGTTCAAGAAAATGTCTTCTTTTACTTTCTTCCATGCAGGGTTTCCTCAGTATTTCAGATCTCATTTCCCCTTTACCACCTAACAAAAAATATCTTTCTGAGATAAGCTCTAGTTCAAAGTTTCAGATGTATGTAATTCATTGGTATGTTTTCTGTTTCTTACTCCATTTTGGTTCCAGACATCCAAGACATTTTGATATAACCATGGAATAGGAAAGCCATCTGGACTGGAAAAGCATTGGAGATAATCAAATGCTGGTAAAAGTAATAACAGAGCATCTGATACTCATCAAATGTAAATTTAGTAAAGGTAATTAAAAAGAACACATTAAACTGAAAGAGGAGAGGTGGATTACAGGATATTCCCATGGAATATATTTTTTTTTAAATGGTCTGTTTTCCTCCAGGTTTGAGAAACTGCTATTGTGAAGGTTCATGTCTGTCTGAAATACTCTGGTATAACTTGCAGTTCATTGCATACTACATATTCTAATCTGCTCTCAGTCTGCAATATATATATATACAAGTGCTTCATACAACAGGACTGTAGCCAGATTTTTAACAGTATGTAGCATTTAAAGATTAATATGTTTGGTTACCTAAAAATGGAGTAAAGTACTTTGTGAAATTGACCCAGAACACCTCTGCCTATAATTCCCAGGCTATTCCAAACAGCTGTATATGTGCTTAAAGATGCACATACTGAATATCTTCAAGCACCTGACCTATTGGTCCTCAAATATATAAATACTTGAAGGGAGAGTGCACAGAGGACAGAGACAGGCTATTTTCAGTGGTGTCTACTGACAGGACCAGAGGCAATGGGCACAAACTGAAACACTTTTTTCCTGTGAGAGTGACTGAGCATGGGCACAGATTGCCCAGAGAGGTGGTAGAGTCTCCATCACTGGAAACATTCAAAAGCCATCTGAACGTGGACCTGGGCAACTGGCTGTAGGTGCCTCTGCTTGAGCTGGGTGTTGGACCAGATGACCTCCAGCGGTCCCTTCCAACTTCAACCCTTCTGTGTTTCTATGAAGTTCAAATTTTGATAATGTATACTTTTAGTTCTCATGGCTTCTGTATCAATTTCAAGCCACACTCAAGATTAGTGAATGAACAAAAGTGAACAGCTAGGAAGAAAACCTACCAATGCTCCTCCAGCCTGCTCTTCCATGACATCACTGATTCCTGTAATGTCCAGAACAGGTTAAAAAAGCTCCCAGACAAGCAAGGAATTTATTTTTTCCCTGCTTAGTGAGATACCTCAACAAATATCTGCAGAAAAAACTCTTTTTCAGAGTAACTTTCCAGAATAATCATATTCTTTTATCCTTCTAATTGCTTGCGTGTGTATGTCAGCACAATATCCCATGGACAGAAATTTTCACTCTCTCTTATCTTTTCTTCCTCAAAAAGAGAGCTAGACTCTTGATCTCTGGCATAGGTTCTGCAGTTATCTCCGTTCAGTTCTTTGCCAAAGACTTCACTGTGGGTGAAATAGGTTATGTTGCTTTATTCAAGCAATAATCCACCAAGCTCCCAGTGGTTTCGATGTATCTGAGGAGTTCTAGGCTTTAATGTTTGTATCTCATTTCCTTATTTGTGAAATATAGCTAACAATACTTTCCTCTGGCTGCCCTTTACGCAGCTTCTCCATTTAGAAAATAATTTCTTTGTGGTAGAAGCAGTATTTTGCTGTACATCTGATGATGTCTAGTACAATAGGTCATACATCTTGGCTGGGAAGCCTCTGAGAGCTATCACTGTCCAACAGTGGAAGTAAGGAAGAATGCCATTTGCACCTCTGAGTTTTCTTGTATGAAAGTTGGAATATTTCACCCAGAACTACAGCAGATCAAAACTCAAATAGTATATTTCTTTTGAGGGAAGAAAAATCTGCACATATTTCATCCTGAGGTTTGTGGGTCTGGGCAGGGGGTTACATTTTTGAAAAATAAAAGCTTAAGAAAAAATGGACTAGCCTCAACAAATAACAGTAATACTAGAAAGTGTAATAATTAATGAGACTGACAGCTGAAATGGCTCATTTGTTTTTTGCAATATAGGCCTGCAATGTTACAAACTGTCTCCAAAAACAGATCTTGCACATAACAGTGGAATCTAACCCTGCTCCACAGCAGTTTGTCACAAATTCTGGGAGAATGCTGTCTGCACGCACCCTGATATTTTGCAGTGCTTGGTGAAAGCAATTCCCTCAAAGAGCAAAGGAAAAATAAAATGAGCAGTGGGTCCCACAACTCATCTCAAGTTTCCTTTGGTGACTGTCTTCCATTTCTTTTTCATGAGGTCTTTGACAAGCAGCAGCAGTTATAAGATTTTCATTTCCTGGAACATTTCTTGCCAGGCTAAGAACTAAGGGTTCTCCTTTTTTTTTTTTCTTGTCTTTTTTTTTTTTTTCTTTTTTTTTTTTCCTTTTAAGATAGATGTACAGCATGACTGGAGGAGAGATTCATAACCTACTTTTCCCAAACTGAATATTGAGCTTTGTGTACTTTCTGATATTCAATAGGGATTTCTTCCCATTAGAAATCTCCTTGGACCAGTTTATGTTAGTCTTCCCACGTCCGAACAGCAAAGCAAGGTATAACTCAGACTGAAGAAGAAATCTTTGAGGAGGAAGAGATTGCTGAGCGTCAGTGAACAGATTTCTGTACCTTCAGTAAATAAATAAAATCCAAATTAAAACAAAGAGACAGTCTTCTTTGTCAGTCACTTCCTGAAGGGAATTCATGTGCATTGCTCCATCAGGGCTAAGAAAACAAGGTTTAGGCAATAGAATGTGTCAAAAATTGGGAGTTGTGGGAAAAGGTTATGTGAATCCACTCCATATTAGAGACAGTTAGGACAATTAGACACCAAGACTAATCATTTTATGTAACACTGACTAACCCTCCCTGCCTTCAGTAGCATTTCATCAGTTGTGAAGCAAGGGGACAGCTGATGGAGATCACAGCATCCCAACAATTTGGCTGTGCAGTTTAAGAACATCCTCCAACCAGAGCCGTCCATCAGATCACTGGGCGGCAGCAGTGACATTTCAGTAGATGTGTTTAATTACGTGGGTGAAGTAGGCCCATCATCAATAGTGCTGACATTTCAAAGAGCTATCACCTCAGGATAAGCCAGCTCTAAAACTAATCTCTTTTCTGTCCTTCTCCATCTGCCCTGACAAATAAAGCTGCATGAGTCAGATTTTTAAACAGAGGTAGAACCTAACAGGAGATGCAGAGCACAGAGAAGTCTATTTGAAAGACCATAAGCCTCCAGTTCCCTCTGCAACCCATGGTGGCCTGAATATTTCTCTCAGAGGCTAACGTTAGTTGTAGTTCTCCAGATACATTCAAAAATCACAAGAGAGGAAAAGAAAGGATAGTCCTGTAGTTGAAAACCACATGAATCTGCATTAATTAGCTGGCATACGGAAGTTAACCAAAATCAATACAGTTAGATCAGCCAGGAAGAGATGCAAAAGCAGGTAAGTTTTGTCTCACTAGCCAGCACATAGTAACGCCATGTGGTGAGTAGCCCCATGCAGCCAGCACTGCAATGCAGCGAGACTCATGCTCAGGCTTTCCCACTGCTGCAGACTTAAACCTGTGACATCAATCAAAGCAAAAATTCAAACATCTAGGATCTGAAGAATCAACAAATATGCTGTAAAAAATGTGAGGTGTCTTAAGGAAATAATGCAAAAGTAGGAAGGGGGCAATGCAGTCTGCTAGGGATTTGCAGATGCAGGATGCAGCTGTCTTTGCTTCAAACACACAGCAACTCAGACAGCAGCATTATACGGGATGGAAGTGGGAGTCTGTCACTTCTCAGTGGGTAACAGAAAACATTTTATTGTCTTATTTAGTATTTTTACTCTTCTTTACTGTTATGTTTTCATGACATATGTTATCTCAGAAGGAAAAAGGATCTCTTTCCCTTTTCTGCTTGAAAGCAAGAGCCAGAAGGAATCTGCTTACCTACAGGATCTCAGGGCCATCAGGGCTCTGCTCACAGCTGTAACAAGAGTGGAAAGAGGGGCATGGAAAATAGAGCACCAAAAAAGTTGTTTCTCAGCCACAGTGCACACAGGAACAGGCCAGAGATGCTGCAGCCTGTGCCAGCAGAGTGCATCCCTTCTGTGTGGTCCATAAATAACTGAGCATGTCCAGGCTGCAGCAGCACCCTGACAACTCACTGACATGTCTTACAGCCTGCTGACTAGGGGAGACAAGCACTAGGAACTGATGTTGCTTCACTTCACAGTTTTTCTTCTCACTTGCTTCTTGGTTGCTTTTCTTGGGTACCAGTGACAGACACAAACAGGGCAGCAAAACTCAAGAGTTAGGCGCAATTTTATTCCCTACTTCTGTCTCCACCAGAGCTTTTGCTGACTGAAGAATTTTCATTCTGTGCCTTGCAAACCTTCTGTTAGTCATTTGCACCAATATTTTGAAAGATGGAGATCATAACATTTAATCTGAGAGAAATTGAAATAGAACAGTCCACTGTTTAAAAACAAAAAATAACCAAAACAAAACGTCTTACATTGTCTTTTGCCAACTATTGCTCAAGGCAGCAATTCTTTACTAACTAAAATAATTCCTTAATAATTAAAACAATTTGGCTATGATTTTTGTTTAAAAAAATTCCCCACATGATATTTATTTTATTCTCTGTAGCAGACAGTTCTATTTAAGAGAATTGTTCTTCTCTGTTAAAGCCATTCCCATAGGGTAAGTCTTTACAGGACCACACCCTGAAAGCTGAGGGCCTATTCCCTGTTTACAGCCCTACACAACCAAAAAGGCTCTTATGTAGTGTTCCCAGGGCAGTCCTTCTGAGCTGAGCCATCACTAGTATGTTTTTCAAACAATTCAACCATGCCAATTTCTACAACCTAAAGATCGATTTTGTTTTTATTTATTTCAAGGGAGATGAGGAAAATTATTATGTTTAGCCACTGAACCTGACTCATGCTCACCTAAACAGCTTCATGACCCCTGTCCTCTGCTGCTGACCTATGCAGGGGAGGCTGAGAAAGCCACAGCCAGACTGTGTGGAAATACTTTTGGCAGTGAACGTGCACTGCAGGCTTACGGAAGCTCTCATGTATCTACTTAAGGATAATGAAAACACACAAGATAACTTTCCTACAGCCACTTATTGTTCTTAAGTTGCTTCTGTTCCCACAACTTCATGCTGAAGTCAACAAATAGTTTTCAATTGTGTTTAATTGCTCCTTTTGAATCTAAAAAGTTGGGTGGAAATACCTAATTTTCACTCTTATAACATCGAGCTCCATGTTATAAGTACATTTCTAGATGCTTTTTATATCACTCTTGTGGCCTGTCATTTCTTGGTGGTTTGTGTTGGTTTTTTTTTTTTCCCCAGAACCACAGCTGACTGGCTGAAGTATAAAAATTGCTGAAGGGCATTTTCTATCACAGTCTAGGCAGCTGCACACAAAATTGATGGAAAATTAACTTTTCAAGGTGAGCTGAGTTTAATTCCTAATTTGCTGAAAAGAAGGAAATATTTAAGACACTTTGGCCTTGAAGGACTTCTAAGAGGACAAGAAATTTTCTGAGACACCTCATGGTAAGAAACTTTCCTACAGCTTGTTCAGTGCATGAATAATTTTTTTGATCCTCTTTGAAAAAAATGAACAGAAATGTATGAACATCAGCAGTTTAAAAATTAGAAACCAAAATTTTATTGGTGAGGACTTTTTACACAGGACGATTGTCATACAGTGTGTTTTGATCAGGTGAGATGTGCCCCGAGGAGCACCATGACTTATTTAGGTGGTGTCAACAATGACAACCTTAGCTAGTAAGGAGGAAAGGAAATCTGGGAAATTAGGTCCAAGGGAACAGGAAGAAATATTGGACACACTGAGCACAGTATAGCTTGGTCATCAAGCTGCTGAGGACACTTCTCCTCTATGTTCTTCCCTGCTCTCCCAGCTCTTGTCGTGATGTCCTGCAGAAGGCCTGCTCAGATCTTACACTGGAGACCTAGCTGCATGTTTTGCCAGTGTCTTTTGCCTTTAAGCCTGCTGAGAAGATTTCTAAATTTAGATCTGTTTCCAAAGCTCCTGAGATCACAATATTCCTTTTTAATATTTTTGTTGCCTCATTGTTAATTTCCCTGATCACTCTCAGATCAATTATCTTATTCTCTTTCAGCCACCTTGAGTGACTTCTCCTGCCTTCTCTCATTCTCTTGCATCTCTTCCTACCTTGATATAAACTGCAGAAGTTTGTTTAATTTTTTTTCTCCATCTCCCTATCTTACTTTCTAATTTATCCCAAGCTACATCAAATGGATTGATCAAGGGTTGATCTACATCTAACCTTCATTAAGCAAAATCATGATCAGAGCAGCTGCTGTCTGGTAAGCATCAAACATACTGACTACTTTATGCAGTTCTACTCTAGCTCTTTGCTGATAAATGCAGTACTGACTTCTTCAGCTATAAAGGTAGGTACTGCGTTCACACAGGACATCTGTCTATCTCATGAGCTCATGAGATATCACGAGCATTTATCTCATGTATATTATGACTTCATCATTAGATCCTCTCATGCAATCTTTTATTTTGGGTCATGATGGGTTTTGTAAATCCAAACCATTTGCCAGTGACTTTTTCTTTTTTTTTTTTCCTGCTGAGTGACTTATGTTCTCAGTGCATCCCTTAAATTTTAGGGCAACAAAGTGTTTATCATAGTGACTAAATGATTTAAGTCACTGTTGACACTGTCACTTTTACATCATTATAAATACCTTGGCTCCAAATGATTCAGGCTGTGTGATGAACTCAAATAAATCTCTTCCTTAATACTGTCAGGGCTTGAAATGGAAATGACTGCAGTAAGGAAAAGACAGAATTGTTAAGGTGTCATACTTATCTCTTTGAAATAAATGGTGAGTTTTTTAATCTTTGCCATCAGGAATGATAAACGTTTCTGCAGTTGCTTATTATAGTGCTGCACTGAAGCCCTCCTGGATTCTCTCTTTGCTAGTGCAGAATTATTAGGGTAGGCCAATGAGGAGTATTTTGTATTTTGATGTACAGAGTTAAAATCCATGGTAAATAAATCTGTGTTTGCCCTGCCCTCAGTGTCCTGAGTCTCTGCAGGAGTAGGGGGAGGTTCTCATTGAAACCAAGACCACTTCTTATTACGCTGGCAGGGAAAAGTGTTCTTAAAGTGGGATTAAATTATATCTAAACTCCCTTTGAGTGGTGCTTTTTTTTCATACTCTGAAACAGCTTAAGGTGGCTTCAGTGAAACTGAGCATTGGATTCAAAGAAATACAGTGTCGATAAAAAGAAATACCATTTTTCATTTTCGCTGTGGGTGTTTGTGAGTTTCCATACAGTGTTTTAGTATTTGTGAAGGATTTTTAGTAGAAATCAATGAACATTAGAAACGATAAAGTAATATAAGAAGCTGCATTTCATAGAATTGTTTTTATGGGCAAAGTATCGTTTTGTTGGCTTATAGGATTCACAGCACAGGACAGCACTAGGGAGGAAAGGCACTATAAACTATTCAACCTCACCCATCTCACATAATCTACACAGAAATCAAAATGCAGACCACTGTCAGCTTTAAAATGGAGCAAAATGCCTTCAGTACTCTCACAAAACTGAGGGAAATGTCACATCTAAACCAAAACCATAAAAAAAAAAGAGGAAATAAAGCGCAAAAGAAGCTGGGGATCTGGTGGGTATTTTAATAGCAGGATAGAAAAGATGAGAGCTAGGCAGTATTTTACACCAGCTTAAAGCAGCAGGGACATGTGAAATGGCACTGGTCTCCAGCCCGCTGCCATAAGAGAGGGAGCTCCAGGGACCTCCAGCACTACCAGTGCCAGCTCTGTGGGCATCCCCCCCTTCCATGCAGAGGGGTGGCCCTGGCTTCTTCAGCCCCACAGGTAGGCTTTCTTGTGTTTCTCACCTTGCCAAAGCTTCCCTCTGTAAGGGAATTTGAGACAGAAGGCTCCCTAGGGCAAGCATCAAGTTGGCCATCTGCCTTTCTGTCTAAGACAAGATATATTAGCCAGTGGTTGCTAAACTACGCATGTAAACACCAGCTAGGACTAACAGAAAGTATGGGTCTCATAGCTGTAGTGTATTGCTTGGGACTCTAAAAGGCTCATTTTCCCTTCCTGGTGTTCAAAAGCTGAAAGCTATTTTGTAGTCAAAATACCACCATGGCAAGCTGATCTGACCTTCTAAAGAACACAAGCTCAAGAGACTAATTGAGAGGTATTTGAATTACTGTTTTTTGCAGGAGTGTGGTACAAATGCTGTACCACAGAACCTGAAAACTCATTGTCTAAATGAGTTAAGAGTCAAAACTGTGACTGGAATTTAAACATCTCATTTTTACCATTTATGTGCCACTGAGCCCAACCCCAAAGCGTAACACGGACATTGAGCCTTTTGTGAGAAATGACTCTGCATATGAAGCCAGGTAGCACATGAAACAGTGGAAAGTTGTGTTCAAGAATATATAACCCTAGGGAATTTTGTACCAGCAAAACATGCTACAAAAGGCTTCTTCTATGAAAGTTCATGAAGCCCTTGACACCACAGGCAGCTTCCAGATTAATTCCTGCTTCCTTCAGCAGTTCCCAGTTGCAATCTGGAGAAAATTCTGGCTTCCACCTTGGCTCATCCATTACTCCAGTGGCATTTCCACAGCAGTTGGTGCAGACAGGTGCCGTACTCCTTAGCATGAACAAGGTACATTAGTACCTTTCTATACTGCGAGGAAATATTTCATTATAAGCATACAAAATACTCTGCTAATTTTTTTCATTATGTAAAATTTTTTAAGAGAAATAACCCTAATCTCAAAACAAGATTTTAAAATAAATATGAATTGTAGCTTAAAAAAATAAAAAAGAGGGGGAGAGTGGAAATTAAATGTTACTGACTTTATTGAATGTCTTTATTCAACTATCTTGCATAAGTAGATATGTCACTTTAATCAGATAAAATCCACCAGGGAAGGTGGTAATTATTTGTATTACTTCTTGACAGCTATATAAAGCTGAAATGTTACTGTGCAAATTCTGTCTGAACTATTTAAACAATTGAAAAATGTGATTTAACAGCTAAAACAAACTTGATTCGGGCTGATCTCTCATCAACATGTGTGAGATGAACTAAACTGTCTCTTTGTACAGGGAATAGAAATTAACTGCACGGTGTCCTCACCTAGCATGGTTAAAACCTGATAACAAACAGACTCCTCAGAAGACCTTGTATTACCACAATGTAAACAGTAGCTGATGGCCATGAGGCCTGCCTCCCTAAAAACTCAGTTTACAGTAGCTAGGGTGGAGTTTTGCCTTGGAAATTCCCAGAGAGCTGTAGCAGCTAGGCAGCAATGCTGGGACTGTCAGATAAGATAAGACTGCCTTGCACAGGCAGAGGATGCAAGGGAAGGTAGGAATGAGGTTTTGTGGTATAGTTAGCTTTGTTAGGTCTATGCCAAGAAAATGACATGCCAAGGAGCAAGTCTCAAAGGCTGTAAAACTCCATGCCAGGACTGGTGGTAGACCCTAGGTTGGGAGCCCTCAGGAGTGCTGTGGAGCCAGTTTGCTGGTGCACCAACAAAGCCAGCATGACAGAGCCTTGCAAATGGAAGTCCAGGTTTCAACTACCAGGTGAGCTTCCAAGGATGGAAAGGGCAGAAGATATAATCCTGTCAAGCCCCAGGGAAGCTATCACTCACAGGAAACCTTTGCATTTCTAAAGTATTAGCCTTCCTTATGCCACTGATACTTGAGCTGAGAATTATGACAGTGCCAGGAAGTGCAGTGATTTCCAACAACAAAATCTGTGTGGCCAGCATGGAAGTGACATAAATGCTATTATCAGAAATCTGTTTGTGCTGATGGGTTGCAGTGTTAAGAAGCTGACATTACCTAGACCATATTAAGGAGTTCTCTTTCTACATGTTCCCAGTCTCTGCTGAGCTTTTCCTTGTTTTGTCTTTATAACAATACCATAGAGAGCTGTTTTCCACTTTTGCTACTCCTGGATATCCCAGACTCGCCTCAAAACCTTAAAAAACTAGGGATTTTCTTTAAAAATTCTAACTATCTGAAAAATGAAATAAGAAAAGGATCACTCTGCAGGCAGGGGGATTAATAAAGCCTAGATATCTAAAGTTTTGGTTTATTTCCCTTCAAGCTCTTGAATTCCATCAATAATTTGGATTCCTGCATGTCCCTTTCATGATCACCATGGCACAAGGGAAAGCCTGAAAACACTTGCTAGCTAGACAGCCAAGAGTAGGTAGGAGCTTTGCAACTTGGGCAAAGAGCTCCATTTCAATTTCTATGCCAGACAGGCCCTGTTGCTGTTTTCAGTCATTCCTTTATCCTCACCAGGGATAGAAATACATTTTTAACAAACATGAGAACTGTGATTCCTGTTCTTCTAATGACTTCCTGCTCACTTCCACCTACCTCTAATGACTGCACTATCAAAGGGATCAGGAAATAACTGCAAAAACTTAGAAATCCTGCATCTGAGCTCTCCTTTTTCAAACAGAAGAAGGGTTATTCAAGCACTCTCTCCTTCTTTATCACGTCTTTGCTGTCACACCTTGGAAGTCTGTCTCCACCTGCAAGCAACTTCAACACTGCTGAACTGAGGGCCTAAAACTTGGTTCCCGTAATGTAAACTCAGGAGCACTGAGAGAAAGTAGTCATTGCAGGCAAGGGTGCTGTCCTCCCCACAGCCCCATATTAGGTGAAACATCAAGGTTCATTCTCCTTTCTCACTACCTAGTGGTCTAATGTAATTCCTTGTAATGGTTTAGTCCAAAAGACATTCACCATAGACATGGAAGGAACCATATAGAAGAAAAGAAGCAGCTGATGGCTGTTTCAAGTTGATATAAGCAGGTAGCTTTTGTAGAGTCTCATAAAGAGGAAAAAAAGGTCTTGGAGTAAGCCTTATGCATCAGGGACTTACCAGAAGAGAAGAAATCTCACTGAAACACTGAGTTTCCCCAAGACTGATGGAATCTTAGTGCTCTTGGAAGACCAGCAGCTTGGCTGGGAGGTGCATATGCTAGTAAATGCTTCTGTCTGCCTGGAGAAGCCCTACGAGTGTCTGACATGGGTTGAGGTTAGGACTACTGGATCTGATTTCCCTACCTGCAGAAAAATTAAGTGTTGGTTTGGTTTTTTTTTTTCTCTCTGCTGGTAAATTTTCTTTTTAAATATCTTTAAATTTCTGCTGACAGTCAGCCTGGTGCAAGAAGGACAGATTTTCTGTCAAGTCCCATCAGTGCAGAGCAATGAACCTGGCCCATTTTGGAAGTTTTCTTTTCATCATTTTTTTTCATTTTGCAGCCTCCAGCCAGATGCTTGCAACTCAGACATCTTCCTACCAAACTTCCACCACCTTCATGTGTATTAGGTCTGTGCTTTTTGAAGTGTTATCTATTTCCTGTAAATGTTCCAGTACATTTGCTCTTTCTAATGACTTGCTTTTCTCCTTTGAACAACTTCTTCCTTATGCTGATTTCCTGGAGCACTTATCATTTATTGATGGATAGTTAATTATCGCCAGGCAATAGATCTTGCTCAACTCCCTGAAAGTTGCAGCTGACATTTTGTGTGCCTCACTACTGATGATCTTTCCCAGTCGCAGATATTCTTTGCAGCAGATAATACATGAACCTGCATTTAATCACACCAAATGAGTCAAGGATTCTTCCTTGTCTTTGGTTAAATCTCTGCCTATCTGCACACAGTCCTGATCAGTTTCCAGGGTTGTCTCTGTTTATTGAGTGATTGATTGCAGGCACCAGCACTCCTCTACCAACAAAACATTTTACCATACCATCAAATTACTGATCACAGTTTAGTTTTGCTGTGTGGTTACAACTACCCATCAAAATTATCTATGGCCCTTGCCTGGAGGCATAAACATCAAATTCTCTTGCTCTTCTCCTTTAATGTTCTCATAATGTATTGCATTTCTATCTCTTCTTCATGTGGAAATCCCAGTGTTGACCCCAGACTCTGCACACAGCCTGAGCAAAATGTGCTGTAGCAACTGGAGGCTGGGGAGGCAGTGGGTAAACTCAGGGTCTTAAAAAGACTGCTGATGCAGCCCTGAAGCTGTGGGGCATTTCTCCTGCCTCTGCTCCTTTCCTGCAAAACCTAGGCCATCCCCTCCAGGCCTGCATGGTGTTTTCCAGAAGATCTGCATTTACCCAGATTTCCTCACTGTGCAGCATCTCCCCAGAGGTCTGGGGAGTTGTTCTGACCATCACCATGAAGAAGAGCCCTATGACACACCAGTGAGAGTGAGATGGTTCTCTTCAGCCTGGATGTGCCCTGTGCACAAAAGCACAGACAAATTTGAGCCACCCAACACAGAGCCATGGTCAGCAAAGTGGAGTTTGCTTCTTATTGAGACAAACACATGCAGACAACCATACACTTCCCAGCCTAGCCCCACTATTCATGCCACACAGGCATGCACAAGTCACGTACCACAATACTAGCTTTGCTGATGTTATTTGTGTCAATTGTCTCGTTTCTTTAGCAGAGGACCTTGCTCTCCTCTGAAAATACCAGATAAGATATCAAAGTGATAGATTGCAAAATGGTAGAAGTTGAACACTCTCCAAAGCCAGATGCAAGCTGCTGTTACAATGTATTTTACAGTTAAAAATTATTACCATCTATTTATGGAGCCTATTGTGAGCATGTGAAACAAGATGGGAATATTGACACTGATGTCTGCTTTTTCATAAAGCTATGTCCAGATTTGGATGCCATTCCACAGTCACTGAATGTGATGGAACAGCTTATCAAACCAAATCCAAGGTCATCAGGAGAAATGCCATTCCTCTGATACCATCTGGGACAGTCACTGTGGTTTTTACACATGGTGAAAGTTCTCTGAGTGAATCAATTGATGACAGATAGGACATTATTCATAGTTTTACACTTGGCAATTGCACTGGTACTTCATGCACTGTCTATTTGATTCACTCCTCTTTGCTAGTGTCCTGGCTAAATTCAGAGCACAGGACATTTTTTTAGATAAGAATTTCTCCTGTGTCTTTGCAGCACTATTTCCTTCCTATGCAAGATTGATCATACGAAGGGAACTATTACACATTGCTTCAGATAGATGTCTGTAGGCCCATCACACTGAGAAAGCAACGGTAGCCGTAGAAAACTTCCAGCTATTATTAATGACTGGGGAAAGCCTGGTTAATCCTAAGAGGGTGTTGTTCAGAGTTCATGATTTAGATTTTGGTTTTAAACAGATCTGTCTAGTTCTTTCTTTGTTATAGCATTGATATAGCACAGCTATTTCACTTGGTATTAAAGGTCTGTCACCTTGGTTCTCCACAGCCTAGTGTTTTATGTATATACATTTTTACTTGCAGCAGCTAGATGTGAACCACTACCAGATGAGACTAGGCCTATACTTTGCTCTTGCTACAGGTGATTGTGACTATCAAGTTACATGTTAAGTTTTTATCCCTCAACACATGGCCTCAACCTGCTCCCACTGAACTTGGAGACGATTTGCCTTCTGCTGGATCAAAAGGCTTTGCTTAGAATAATAGCATCAGGGCTGGCTTCTAACTCAGAAAAGCTCCTTCCAGCTACAGTAATGTACCTCTCCCATATCTGGGTATGTCCTTCACTTTGTTGCCAATTCTCCCCCTTCTCTCAATTGAAGTGTTCATTATATATGTCACACCTTAGGTTTTATGCATTAGCAGATGTTAAGGAGATTGATTCAAGCTTTTACTCTCTGTTTCATCTTTAACCCAGCTCTCTCCTTTGATCTGAATATCAACCTGGACTCTGGATCGTTCTGGTTCATCTTTGTACATAACCTGTCCCCCTTTCCCACACTGACAGTGTTTTTGTCCAAACCTTTTCAGTCCTTCACCTTGATTATCACAGCCACGTTCTCCTCTGACTTCTACAGCAACAACTCAGATTACCTGAGGCTCACTTAACATGCTGTTAAGATTGTCCTAGGACTTGCTCCTGTGACAAATTTGTCCCTGCTTTCGTTGCCACACTTCAAACATAATCTTTAAGAAGAAGCCTTAAAAGGCTGTCTAACTTTATTCTGCCATGTTTGATTGTGCCAGTCCATACCTGCCCTAAGCCACATTGCTCTGCCACTTTCCATGCCTCCCTCATCTATGCCCAGCACCAGAATCTTAACACTTTATGTCCTGACTCCCCTACTATTCTCAGTCAGTACCTACCATTGCCACCTCATGTCCCTCAGCTCCCTCTTAAAACATAAATGTACCTTAATGGACAGCAAAAACACATTACTTCTCTACCAGAAAGGTGCTTTGAGGGGATCTGAAGCTGTATACATAGTGCATTGACTTCCCCTTGGCAGCCAGAGTCATACTTAGGGTTCTGCCACAGCCAGTAGGGAGGAAAGCTTGATGGTTTCTTGTTGAAAAAGTCTATTTTAGGCACCTGTCAGAGAATGGTGGGATGAATTATCCTCCATAGCACTGCCTATTGATTGTGATGGTTACAAGTAGCTTAAGCTAGGTTGGGGGCGGGGAGGGAATCACAGCTCATCTTCAACCTACTGCCTTGCTGTACAGACCCATACTGGTTTTTAGAGGCCCTCCCTGGAACAAGCACCACCACATACTTTTCTTTTCATGCCTGCTGGGATCAGGGAAGTCAGCAGGAGGAGAGCCACAGGCTGCTGCCCTCTCTCTGTAAGCCTGTGAATGGGGAGTGAGGTCCTGGACCAGCTCCCACCTGTGAGTTTGGTAAAAGCAGGACCCTTGGCACCTGGAAATTAGCACCAGATAAACAAGCAGGACAATTTTACCCTTTGCTCCAAAGCCTGTGCCCTAAATCCCACACCAGTGAGGGGAAAATAGCTTCTGTAGGACAGCATAGAAAACAGTGTTCTCCTTTGCCACATACAGGAGCACAGCCACAGAATTAAGGGCAGCAAAGGAAGAAATGTGGTTTTCCAATAGAGAGCTATTCCTCTGGGTCATTCTGCCTGACCCAGAATATCTAAATGGAGCAGATTGTGCAATGGTAGCGTAACCTACAGGGTACATACATTTGACTCCACATCACTGCATCTTGTCAATGGTGAATTTAAAGTAAGCACATTTTACTAGTTTTCCCTTAAGACTGAAAGGTGCTGACCTCATTGGTCAAGGAAGGGAAGCAAAATTAGTTCATGCCATACATCCAGATGAAGGGATAAAAATAACTTGAGATGGGCTTTTCATGAATTCCACTACAACACTTTATGCACATTAGGCCTTTTTTCCCTCAAACCAAAGGATAATTCTTTAGTCAAAGAAAACTCTTGAAAAATCAAAACAAAACAAAAAAGATCACTCATGAAAAACAGTTCTGAAGCTTTAGAAGAAAATAAATTCACTTGATTTCCTTTAATAAGCAACAGTGAGACCACAGAGATGCTAAAGATTTCTTCTTTCATGCAATTAATCAGTCAGAGGACATGTAATATCACTTGTGATCAAAAGATTTCTGGACAAAAACAAATTCTTGGGTTTGACCAGAAATTTTGATGGACAACAAATAATAAAATAAATATATATATGCAGAGACATATACAAACAATCTATAAAAATGTACACACATTTATCTCTAAAATCCAGACTAAATCCCATCTGAAGGTTTCTAATTTATTTTACAGGGGAAATGTATCACAAAAAGTAAGCTTATGCATAGAATATGATATTTGCAAAGAACACGAAAGCTGCAGTCCTTATCTAGCTAAACAGTTACAGATGTACTTAAATGCCACATGGAATGGGGACCTCTCAAAGCATCAGCATAGGCATGGAAGTTTTTTTACCCACATTTAAAATTTTAGATAGGGCTTTCTCACAAGAAAATTTACACGCTTTTTAAAAATGCCTTTTTTGTCATTCAGCACCACATGGAGATGATGCAGAGGTTTACTGTGTGGCCAGTAGAAGACAGTCTCTCTACAGTAACCTTTATGGAAGAATGGGGCATTTGTCCTCCAGGACACTTGAACTACAGTGATTTTTTTTTTTTTTCCTCCTTTAATCACTGAAATAGAAAATAAATCTTTTACTTAAGGTAGTGAAAAATTTAAGTATTTCACAGTATACTGAGCTAACAGCTGCTTCTCTCTGCTAAGAGATCACATTTCACCCACTCAGAGTCCTTACAGCTATTCTGCACATACGTGCCTTTATCCTTGCCGTGTCACCTGCTGAAAAATTTTATACTGTCTTCCTTAAAAGTGGCTAGTGTATGTAAACAAAATAACAATGAGCAGAGGCCTTTCAAATCCAGTTCCAACTTTCCATCTACCCTGACATAAAGCATCTGTCAGTCTTAAACATTTCCTATTTCCACAAGCAATTTTAATGTTGACCTCAGGATAGTAAAACCATCACTGGATTTCAGAGACCCCAGTTATTCTCATCCACAGATGTGACCGAGTCCTTGTTAATCAGATATATCACTAATCAGTTCATAGATTTGTGGGATGCTGTTTCGGCAATTTCAGAACAGTTTGACTTGCAAGGCCCTCCTTGCCCAATTCCAGTTCTCTATTTCTTTCATGGATATCACCGTTACCACTTTTTTCATTGTCCAAAGCACTTGTGTGGGTGCCTCTAAGTACATGGCTGGCTGAGTAACTTTTAAGTTAAATTCAATTCTCTTGGCTAGACAACATTTTTCAACAGTGTGTACTGTTCCCAGTAATGTAAAACTGAGGTTTCAGAAGTAGGGAAAAGTTGACTACTGTCCTTGTCAGGTTTCAGCATTTGGGAAAAAAAGTTTGCTTTTAGGCTGTTCTTCACTGCATGTGATTGTGCCACACCAAGGTGGGCACTGCACATTTTCACTTCATAATCACCATCCTGAAGAATTGCCATCACACCCATGGAAAGGTGAGAGACATATGTATGTTCTATCCGACAAACCATCAACATGACTGATAAGCTGATCTTGCTTGTCTATTTTTTTCACTCTGCTATTATAACACTTTCTGCTACAGGAGAAAAAAAAAAAAAAAAAACACAACAAAAAAGGTCTTTCAATAATAAATCAGAACAAATAAAACTCTTCAGCCATGAAAACCAGTCTAGACCCTTGTGTTAAAATTTACTAGGGATGACTTAGGCATAACAAAATTCAGTCTTGTACTGATGCAGGAGGCAAGGATAAGACAATCCAGCACAGATTCCTTCAAACAAACAGAGAACAAGATTTATGTGTCAAGTTTTGAGGGCTCCTGTCTTGGGATGTTAAAGGATGATCCCCTCCACAGTTTAGAAGATATTTCTTTATGTGATAGAAAGAGCTGTCCCTGAAGTTTCAATCTTCATTCTAATAATTGCCCTTTCCAAATGTATGCAGCACACTGGATTTTATATAAAATCCAAGTTGCCGATGAAAAAACAAGAGCCTGTCTGCTCACAGCTATTACAGAGAGGACGATATACTTTTTCAGAAGTAGGCAGTTGTCCTCAGTGTCCTGGCTAAATAAGTAATTATATTCTGTCCACCTGTCTTCCCTGTAAGATCTTGAATTAAAACAATAATTAATTTCCTCCAATGTGTGAGGCCGTATGCCTGAGTTCCAGTCAGGAGACTTTACATTTCTGCAGTAGATGAACCAATTACCTTTATCCCCAGTATCTGCATCCTCTGAAGTAGAAATATCTCTGCTTCTCCTGTGTCTGCGCCTTCTGGGGTCCCAGAAGGAAACAATATTTCTTAAATCAAAAAAAGTCTTTCAAGTCCTATCACACTGATATTGTTCTCTTTCACTTTTCCCTCAATCCTAGATTTCAGGCAGAGCTTTCTAACTACTTTATTATTTACTTGAAGAAGAAAAACATTTTAAAAGCCTGATCACTGGCAGAATAGCTTTCTCTGTGATCCCTTGATTACCTTCATCTTATAGCAGCTCTGCCAATGAGCTGCAGCTCATACCCTCCCCGGGGCTCCTGTGAGGAGCAGGGTGGAGAAGGTATCTTCCAATTTCACAGCAAGCCTGTGACCTTCTCCAGCAACATAAACGTGAGAGGAAGGTTGATGTTAGCTCAGTGCAGCTGTGGACCAAATGTTCTTCTTTTAAAAGGGCTAATTGCCTACAAAACTCAGCCATGATCAGAAGACAAGTATATTGTTTTGCTCCATTGTTGGGGTTTTTTTGTTGTTGTTTGGATCACATGGAGAGGATCAGGAGAATAACTTGGTCATCAAAAGTGCGCCTTCTCTCTTACAGGAATTAATGTTCCTCTATATCACAGCTGTAGGATTAATTACCCTTTTTTCTGGTGTCTGCCTGTACACTCTCAGGAACAGCCTTACATTTATGCTATCCATGCCTAATTGCCTAATTGCATAATTCCCCTCCTCTTAAATGAGGATCCAATTACAGCTTTGCATGTATGCCAACTCCTCTTACCCCTTGGCAAATTTGGCAGTTTCCCTTTGAGAATCGGCAATCAGTAGTATACAGTGGCCAGCTAAAATTATTGAAACAACAGTATTTATTATTCATACAGCAGCAGGAACACAATGGTAAAGAAAAAAGAAATTGTTCAAAGTAGCAGCAGTTTACATGCAAGTCTAACTCAGCTAAAGCTCAGACATCAATGATGGCAGCTGAGAAAGTCCCATCTTAACCAGCTACTCAAGGGTCACTTTGACTCTGTCTCTGACATTTAGGGTGCTTGCCCAAACATCCAAGTAACTCTTGAAAGTTGGACTCAGACACATCCAAATCACCAAGAATATTCTACCTGGCTGCAAGTCAGGCTAATGATTTATGCCATTAGCGAAGGCGTAGAGTTTGTGCATACATATGTACCCTCCCTCTACTTGTTCTGCTGGGTCAAATTTAACATAAAGTTTAAATAACATTGTCCTCTTTTAGGTAGTGATTTCATACATTACTAGGTCGTTCTGGACTTTTCTTTTTAAAAACAGGAAAACCTACAGACCTCTGATTCAGTTGTCCTTGCTTTTTTGATATTAACAGAAAAGAGGTTTTTGTCCCTATAAATAATTCAGTTTTGTCCCAGAAGACACTGCTTTGGCACCGTGTTGACAAAAACTTCTGTATGCAGTTTTGAGCCTCTTAGCAACCACTGGCTGTGGCAGTGCACTGACAGAAAAAGAGCTGTCTTTCTGTCAGTCATTTTTCTACTGTCCTAGTGCCTCAGTGTATAGCATAATTTTTTCCCTGCTATTGGAAATTGTTGAACCTTAAAAAATTAATTGCATATACACTAGTGATCCCTTCCATAGATGGGGCCTAAGGCAAAATTCACAGATGAAATATTATGCATCTTCTGACATTTTCTGGTGAATGCTGTCCATGAAATTACAAATAAAATCACCAGCAGACCAGCTGCTCTGTGCCCTTCCAGTCAGACCAGCTATTAAAGTCTTCTTACTCAAAATCTTTCCCAGTTCAGACAGAATCTCTGCAGAGCAGTTATTTAAATAATATTACCAGTTAATTCCATGACTGTTGTATATAACAGGTATTATATACTTCTGTGTATATATATATACACACCAAGGTATATAATATACATGTATATGATATACAGTTTAATGATTATATATACATCTAATAAAATATGTATTCTTAATGATTACAATTATTATATGCAGGTACACAATACATATTGTATACAATATATACTGGTATACAATATATATACATACATAATATATATAGTGTATATATTATATACTTGTATATATATGGGTAATGTATATTCTTCCTTTTTGCTCTTCAACCACCATTTGTGTTCACTGGGCTTGTTTTTCATGCACCCACCCTTAGAAGATGATGTAGTAACATCTGCCACTGTGGTAGAGGCTCAAACAGTACCTCTGTGTGCTACAAGAGATCCTCTCAGCTCTCAAAGTCATATGTAGGGCAGGTGCAGCTCTGGGTGCAGGAAGCACCTCACCTCTGTTGCCATTGGAAAAGAAAGTAAAGAGCCATATGCATCAGGATTCAGAGAACACAGCAGAATAATTTTTAACTCTAATAGACTTTAGTGTCTGAAACTTCTGCTCATTCATAATGAAATAGTTCTGCTGAAGAATAATCCAAACTACTGGTGGTGAAACCTAGATCTGATATCTGACCGGTCAGCACTGGACAGGAATTGATGCTTAGGAAAGAAAGTAAAAGTATCAGACAGACCAATACAGAGTAGAGCAAAATCTTAACCTGGACATCCTACCCTGCCAGGAACTAGACTAATACCTCAAAATACTAGACTTAATTCATCACTTTGCATAATATTGTACTCCTAATGCATAATAAGGGATCTAAGTCTTTTAGGTATTATTTTTTTCCTATATCCATATATTATTCATCAATATGGCTGGTATGAAGGTTCACTGGAAGAGATGGATTCTGTATGAAGGAAAAATGTCATATTTCTTCTGTAGCAGTGAGCTGTTTTCATATCTCGCTGCTCCTCACTGAAGTAATATCCAGTGAAAACCTGAGTGTAAAGGTCTTTATGAAATGTTTATTGAGAAAGAACACATCCTACCTGTAATTTCTAAAGAAAAATGAGTAGGCTGGTTTAAAGCGTTTTGAAAATAAGTATGAAAAGTTAACCCCATATGCCACATCTGAGCCGTCCCTGTGTTATTACAGTTTAGATTATTTACAAAACAAGTATTTGCAGTGGCACACTCCAGCATGTTATTAACTCATGTGAATGCATTATAATAGCCAAGTATTTAATCACTTCTTGATTCTTGTAAAACAAAGAACATTTTCCAGTATTGTCTGAACTGTGCTCGCTGTAGTCAATGGGTGTTCAACTCCTTTACATGAGAGAATTGAGTTCACCACCCTGGATAATGAAGACCTACCGTATTTTAGACTATAACTCAGCAGGTGATTGAATATTATCTGCTTCACAGAAAAATACAAGGAAAATGAGCTCTTCAGCTGTAAATAATTTGGTCATAAAAGAGAAAGCTGATATATTTCTTAGGTAACTGTCTCAGTTCCGCTGCATGGTGCACTGCTTCGCCCTAGCCAGTTCTGGATTTCATATCCAAAAAAAGGGAAATATCTGTGAGGATTTTTGTGAAAAGTCTCTTTATGAAACAGCACAGAAATTCATATAAGAAGTTTGGTGCAGAACATGGCCTGTCTGCATTTTTTTTTCTCCAGCACAATGGGAAGAAAGGGAATACTGGAATGATCTTTGTCAACTAGAAATGGCTCTTCCTTCTTTCTCTCCCCTACCTCCCAAAGTTAATCCATATGGTTTGACAGCCCTAGAATCATAGAATCATAGAATCATTAGGGTTGGAAAGGACCTCTAGGATCATCAAGTCCAACCTTGTAAGCACTCTCACAGGCTTTATCAGACTTTGGTTTAAATTTATAATGCAAAATTAAGGATTCGGATTATATTTGGGTTTAGAATATCCATAATATTAAAAAACCACTCTACATCAAAGTAATCAACTAATCCCTTTATCCAGAGCCATTCAGATCAATCATTAAAACACCATGAGGTTCTGACAGATGCCACCATGACAGATTTCTTTCCCCCCATGTTATTTTTATGGCCACAGATTTTTTGATTTGGGTCATAATTGTATTGGAGCTTTCAATGGCATGTAGTCAAACTACCTCATTTTGAATGTTAATTTACTGTAAATAATCAAAAAACAATCCATATTTTTAATCTGTGGCAGGTGTTCAGCTATGACAGCCTCCTTTTGTTGTTTTTGCCATTGACACACAATATGTGATCCAGGAAAACGTCTGGTTCCTGTAGCTGTCTGCCCACCACTGGCTTCATTAAATGACTGGTTTCACCTAGCCAGATTTTGAATGTTTGCAATCATTTACTTGTAATGCTGCCTATTGCCCACCACCATTTCCGAAGGCAGCTCTTTGCATTTTCAGACTCCTTGAGTTAGCACTCAGCAGACAACCCACCCAGCGGTGTACTGTATCTTGATGAGGCTTCCCCGAAACATTTCAAAGCCTGTTGAATAGCACGAGCAAACTCGGTGCTGCCTGAATCACTACTGTAACACAGCTTATGCTTGAACTGGCGTAGCAGCAGTGGCAAAATACACCAGATAAGGAGACAACATTTTGGTCAGCGGAACCATAAAAAATTCATCCATTCCTGAAAATACCATGTCTTTTTAATATATATATATAAACGATATTTGTGCTTATTTGCATTACTCCATTACACTTCAAGTTATTCCCATATTGCATAGGGTGGGGCAGTGTTTGTGGGAAGAAATAATGTTTTTTATGAGACCAATATAGTTTCTCAGAAAAAAACCAAACAAGCCTTCCTGTATACAGGCCCTTCTTCGGGTCTGAAGATGAGATGTTAATACAAAGTGATTTTCAAATATGGCCACAAGAACCTATCCTGCAAGGGTGACACATAATCTTTAACTCTTCTACAACCAGCCAGATTACTAGAAAAAAACATAAGGGCCCTTCTCATGAAATAGCAATATATAATACAGAATAAATCTGCATAGAAAATGCTGTGTGTGTCTACACAACATATAGACATCCCAGATAGCTCAGGAGGTTCTGGTTTAGAAAGCAGAATTAGCTTTTCCACAATACATTGACAACTTTTCTGTAGCAAGCTTGAATCTCCATACCACTGAGTAGTACAGCTGTGCCTCACAGAGCCCAGTGTAGCTTCACCCTAGCTTGAACGTTGGTGTATACTTAAATGCTTTCCTGGGCTATTTAAAACACTTTCCCTGCACCCTACCTGTTAAAAGCAGACCACAATAATCTTGGAGATGGGAGAAGACACTGTTTAAAAACACTTTTAAAACACTCTACCTGTCTATTAGAAATTTTGAAATTATTGCTGTCAGCCTGTTTCTCACAGGTGAGGAGTGAAAATGCTTTTGCTTAGCTTCTTTCTCCTTTTTTTTTTTTTTTTTATGGTCTATGTCCAATCCCTTCTTCCCAGGATTTCTTAATCATTGCTAATAGGCAGCTGCAATTAGAGTCCTTTAAAACAACCTGCTTTCATACCAGTAGACTGCAAGTTCCACAGCACTGCGACAACCTCTCGTTTTTGTTCCTAAGGACATGCGATTTTTCAAACAGTTTGAATATATGTGTTCTCTTCAGTTTCTAAAGGGCTATCAGGAAGACTGATTGTTCCTAGTTAATAGCAAAGAGAGAAGGGAGGAAGGGAAGCTGGTTGTTAATAATAGAAAGATGCCCTGATGTCTAGACAGACTTCAGCCATGATAATGCATGAGGTTTGGTGTCTGATTTAGCAACCTTGATCCTGTACCAAGAGACCATACAAATTGAGTCCAGCTTGGGAATGACTATATTGGCAAAGTCTCGGTGTTCAGTGGTGTCTTTGGAGACTGTTCTAAAAAAGGCAGATCCAGTTCTCAGGATATGCTTCAAGCTTTCCCCAGAGAAGACGTCACAACAGTTGGAAACAACTTTTGAGAGCGTCAACCCTCCTATGGAATGTCCAGCCCCTACCTATGCCTCTGGGCTTTCCAGCCCACAGTGACAGCCTCAAATACCTTCTCCACTTGGTCTGTTAGCACAAGGAACACTCTCCAGTGGGGATTGCCACATTCCCTTTGGCACAGGATGGACACAACTTTCTATTCAAAGACAACAGCATAGTCTAAGAGTCAGATCAGATGATTTCTTTATCATACTTTCAGGCCTGACATCCAGAGCAGAAGAGTGAAAACGTGTAATCTTAACAGAGCTAACATTAAGAGGCTGCTTCACTTCTTCCACCTTTGCTTCACTAGGTATGTGACCAGGTGAGGTTGTGTTTAGAGGCAAGAAAATCCGAGCAGGAAAACACCTTGAGCAATGTGTTATGTGCATACCATGCACCTGCCTCGTCTCCTGCTCCCTGGGGCCATCACACAAGTCCACATCTTCTTGAACTGGCGGTTCTTGAGCTGAAACAGAAGAGGTGCTGGTGTGTAGTTAATGTACGCATAATAGTGACAGAAGTGTTGGAAGTGACCTGATCAGTGAGGTGACATTACTGTCCAACAAGAGTAGGTTATTTCTTTCCTGTATGAATGTACTAATCTGACTTAGTAGAGAACCATGGGAAGGGTGGACAAGAACCATACCATGAATCTCAGCGAGCTGCTGCTAGCACACGCTCATGAGGCAATGTGTGAACTCTTAGATTAGAGGAATCTGCAGAACCAGCAAGAAAGACACAAGCTTTTCTTGGAAACTGGAGCTTGGAAATAAAAAAAGAGACAGAGAACTTCTAATACATATGCCTGGTGCAGCCATTCTTGGCAGCAGGTCGGACTAATTTCTCCTTCCCTTCACATGTTCTCGGTGTCCATGCAGAGTCTGAGTGCACGCTGCCACAACTGCTGTTTGACTTCCAAGTAGTGCATTGACTTTGTCCACTGGGCAGATGCAGTTTTTTCTTAAGCAAAGAATATAACGGTCCACCAGACTATATCTTCGTTAACCTGATAAAAGTTACAGCTCTAGCTAAGCAAAGCCTTGGGGTAGATTTTCTTTTGCTTTGGGCCCCTTGGTAGGTTTTATAATGGTTTTACTTCAAAGGAACTCTGTCTGTATGCCTGAGCACAGGAGAGGAGGGAGACTGACAAACTTCTCTGCAGTTTTGAGCTTGACAAAATGTGTTTGTGATCTGCAGATGTTCATCCTCTATCTCTTGCAACATTCTAATGATGTGGCTTACTGAGCTCAGCCACTTGCCCCTGAATTTTCCTCTCATGCTTCCCCTCAGCTTATTTTCACCTCATTCAATAACTATTAGCATAATGCTGCTGTTAGAAGTCAGTAGGGGCTCATTGCTGCTCTCCTACAGCCACTCTCTACCGTGATACACTCACCTGTCTGCGTAAATTGAGGTAGTAAAAAGAAGGCAATTTCTAGGACACAAAGATTTTAACAGCCAGATTTGTGCCTGGTGTAAATCAGCATCACTCTGTGCTCTGGATTTTTTCCAGCAGTGACTGGTTTAACCCAGGTGAGAAGGTGTTGGGTAGGAGATTAGAAAGCATCAAGGCAATTATTCTTTATTTCCTTTTGTCTTTCTTTGCAGTGTCTCCAGAGCTGTCATCCACTCAAACATCTGGGCACAGACCCACCACAAAAAGACAACCTTGTCCAGCTGTGCCTGGGTCTCTTCAGGTCTACAGACTCAGCTCTGTCTCCTAGGTGTGGCTCTTCTTGTACTTGCCAAGTAGCCTTGACTCTTGAGGGGTTGTGCTGGGCCATGATGATAGTTTCATGTGACCCTGATAATAAATATCTCTTGTAGCACTAATTATTTAAACCTAACACTTGAGGCCCAGTTCAGCAGGTGATGAATGCACATGGTTCATTTTTACATTTTAGGGCCACAGCAAAACCCACATTAAGCTGTTTCTTTTGCTTTTAATTCCTGCTTTAGTGAACCAGAATATCTTGTACAGAAAAGAAAGAAAAAGAAAGAAAAAGAAAAGAAAAGAAAAGAAAAGAAAAGAAAAGAAAAGAAAAGAAAAGAAAAGAAAAGAAAAGAAAAGAA
>JAAGNO010008635.1:0-25919 GCA_033439905.1 Ceryle rudis
CAGGTCTTGAAAGTCTCCAGAGAAGGAGACTCCACAACCTCTCTGGGGAGTCTGTTCCAGTGCTCTGTAAACCTTACAGTAAAGAAGTTCTTCCTCATGTTGAGGTGGAACTTCCTTTGCTCATGCTTGAATTCATTGCCCCCTGTCTTATCACAAGGCATGAGTGAAAATAGGTTGTCCCAGCCTTATGTATTTATAGACATTAATTAGACTCCCTCTCAGTCTTCTCTCCAGACTAAAAAGCCCCAGGTCTCTCAGCCTTTCCTTGTCAGGCATGTGTTCCAGTCCCTTCATCATCCTCGTAGCCTCTTTTGGATTCTCTCAAGTAGATCTCTGTCCCTAACCAGAAAATGTGGCTCATCTAAAATATTCAGTTTTCCCCATAAGAAGAAGGAATCATTTTCATGCTAATACTGCTTCCCACCCCCAACCTTACCCCTTTCAAGCCACTGTGTAAAATTTTTTCAAGTTGTAAAACCATCTCTATTGCCACAGCACTGTCTGAAAAATGTAATTCATGGCAGCTCTGCTCCTGGCTCCTGATCACAGCACTGATCACACGCTGCTTTACCTTTCCCAGTCAGCATTTTAGCATCCCCTGGGAATGTAAGCAGAATTATTTTAGGTGGAACTTACAATAACCACCATAAATTCCCTTTCCCTACTGCATGCCAAGTCACATGAGGAAGTGGGGAAAAAAACAACCAACCAACCAAAAAAAGAGCCAAGATGCACTTCCACTTTGTACATTTAAGTGCAGCTCAACACAAGGCCTGTCCTGAAGCCCAGCAGTGCCAATGGGAATGTTCTCCTGATGCTAAATATTGCAGTCCCTGCATGTTGTTCTCAGCACGAATAACACTGTACTGTGTGTAGCTTTGCTGCTGTATGTGGGCCCAGGCAGAGCTGTAGCTGTGCCCTGTCAGCTGCTGCCCTTATAGCATCTGTATGAGCAAAGCAGTGCAGTCCTGCCACAGCTCCTTAGCATGCTGCTCTGTGCTCAGGAATTTGCCGTGAAGGAGCATAACATTTTTCTAGGACTTCAAAAATAGACTAAAAGATGCATTAAAAAAAAACCCCAAACCTGATTTAAAAAATCTACTTCCTCTCCTTTTGCATTTACATTTCAGGAACTATCAAGGCACGGAGACTTCTTATATAAATATTCATGACAAGCAAAATCCCAGTTCATCAGAGCACCTTTCTCATCTGGGTCCTAGGAAGACAAGATGAGAAGCTGCACACCATGTATTAATGTGCTATCAGCGGAAATGATGTTAGATTCATGGTTTATTCTCCAAGCTCTGTTTATAAGAAGTTAAAATTAAGCTACCTTACTAAAAGATCCCTGACAGAACTTAGAGAGTTTGAAGAGGTAAAAAACAAAGTGGGTCGTCCCAGGTTGGATCAGATCTGAGAGGTGCAGGTCTCCTGTCCCATCTCCCATTACTGACTGCAGCTGATGTCAGGCCCCTGTGACACCAATCTGCCTGATGAGTTAGGGTTGATCCAGTTTGTAACAGACAGCTCTTAATTATGGGTTTTAAATGTAGGATTTAATATTCTTTAGACAAATTCAAACTGCAAGTGAATGGAACTTGGCCCAAACTTGTTAGATACAGATTTTTATTTTTTATTTTTTTTTATGGGCAATACTCTAGAGAGGGGTCTGACAAAGCTGAAACTAACCTGGAGTCATCCACAGAAGGGTTAATATTCTCCAAGAGTTCGTCCTAACTCTGCAAATCCCGAAGGCAAACCAAACTAGAATTTACATAGACACCCTGAGGAGGATCAGAACAAAGCCCTTAACTAGCCAATATTGATTTATTGACTGCCCAAGTCTTCAGAGAATTGTTTCACACCTTGCAAAGACCAAACCAGTCAGCTGCTGCTCAGAAAGGGAGCAAACAACAGAAAGCATTAACATGCCTGAAAATAGCTGAACTGACAGGTTTTAAGCCAGGAAGCCCTGCTGACCAGAGGTGTAAATCCTGAAACAAAGGAGCCGCCCGAAGACATCTGGCATGAAACCACTGCTTTCAGCAAGCATGGGATGGGCTTTGGAGCCCCCCAGGGTGGCGGGGATGGTCCATATACTGCTTTGCTTTCACAGACGGACTAATTCTGCCTGTAACTACACAGAGAACAACTAAACGATTACTGGCCCCAGTTCCCACAAACCGTGGTTTAAAAGTGAGAAGCAAGAACGGCATCATGAATAATGGCTCAGAAGATTGCCTGCAGCCTGACCAGAGCTCACAGCACATTAAATTGACAGAGCTAGGCTTTATTTTTAATTAATCTATATGACAAAAGCATTTCCAGCAGGCCCAAAGAAATTGCCCTAATTAAAAGATGCAAGAGATTAAGGATCACTCGACAAGGACAAGTGGGGACAGAGTCCATCAACACAAATGCAGGAGACCTGAACAGCCTGGACAAGGTTTCAAACACACCTCCATCTGACAGCAGATCTCTGCCTGCCCCATGGCCAGGGCTGGGCTGCAGCCCTGGGCTGCAGGTGGAGAGGGAAGCAGCAACACCAGTCCTGCATCCTAGGAAGCACCAGTCCTGCATCGTGGGCAGCACCAGTCCTGCATCGTGGGCAGCATCAGTCCTGCACCCTGGGTAGCACCCTGCTGCAAAGCACTTCTGCTGCCTCTCAGCAGGAATCCACAAACAGGTCTTTCTTTCCCAACTTGGCTTGCATTTGCTTCCCTGACTACCAACAGGTAGGGAAGTGAAAGCCACAACTTCATAGCCAGGACTACCGGGACTGTCCTGCACACTGGCTTTCAGCTGGGGAGAGGATAGCTCTATCCAAATATTATAAACACTTTCCTTGTGACCAAGCCTGACCCTTAAAAGCAGCTCTGCCCTTGCTTTGGCCACAAGTCTCTCACCACCACAGAGTTAGATGGTCAGCAGGGCTCATTGTTCCCTTCTTCACTCTCTTCATGTCTATCATTTTACCTTGCCAGCAACTAGGCTGGAAACCCTGCCGATGGGAGACTTGCTGCTGGACACAGCCTGCACAAACTACGGCCTTAAGGAACTTATATTTGTAGTGAAAAAAAGACAGAGAGGTCACAGGAGATACAGCCCTAGCTTCCAGTAAGGGAGATGCAAAGAAATTCGGGGATTTGCCTTGATGAGCTGAAAGTCAGGGACCAAAATTGGATCTGTGGCTCTGAATCTTCTTTGGAATAATATATACCCATCAGCTTCACCTTCTCCTGCAGCTTTGTAGGGCACGTACTCTGGTGTGAGGGGTAAGAGCTGCCAATGCCTGGTGCAAGCAGCAGAAGAGCAACAATAGGAAGAAGGAATCGCTGCCTCTGTTATCATCCATCAGTTTGGGAAGTGAGTGCTTCACTCTCTGGGTGGGTTTCACAACTTCATGTCAATAATGAGAGACATCTTCCCTATAGCTGAATTTAAACAAAGCCAAATGGAAAAGGAGACAGTAACCAATGGGGCAAAATAACTAAACTGGTTCTGGAATTTCTAATGGTTTTAATAGTAAGCAAAAGGGCACGTGCTTAAGATCATTTGAGACAGATATTTAACATGAACCTCTGGTGTGATAAAGGGGATTTGGAAGGGCTTACAAGGTTAATGAATAGCTAATGAGCTTGTTAATATACAACTAATGTTTACTATAATACAGACTAATATTTAATTCCCTTATGAATGATTAATTATTCGGCTGCAAGAGTTTAATTAGGGCTTACACAGCAGGAGTGTGGGGGGCTCTGGTGCTGAGATGACTTTCTGTTTTGCAGTCGCTGGCCCCAACTCTGGACTCCTCTCTGACACAGCTCTAGGTGGCACGATGTGCCTATGTGTGATGCAGGAGACTGAGGGCTCAGATCTTCCTTAGGAAGGTCATGCTCCTGTACAGCCAATGGGTGGCACATGGGCTCTGCAGCAAGTCGCTTTTGAAAACAAGCAAACAAATCCCGAAAGGAAAATTCCCCCGTGCTCCAGGAGCTGACAGCACTGTGCTCTGCAGCCAAGCTCTCACCTCAGACCAGGTTTGCCAGTCTTGTTATACTGGTACCCAGCATCACTCCTGAGTACAAGGATTGTGGAACAAGGATTGTGATAACTTGCTCCAAGGTTTTCATTTGAAAATAAGAGTTTTTACCAAATTAAAAAGCTTATTTTATGCAAGTGTTTTCTGTAAAAACAAAACAAACAGAAAACAGGCTTTGGGCAAAATTTGCCTGATGATTCCCAAGCACAAATAGCAGCAGTGCCTTCATCTGCTCCAGAAGGGTGTTGCTGCAGCCTTCATAAAGGGACAGTCAGGAGGAAGGAAAGATGCAACTTGAAGTGCTGTAAAGTGAGAGGGCAAAGTGTTACAGCTGAACTTCAGCTGTATGTTAATATATTAAAATAACAGCTCTTCCTCAACTGGAGTTGCAGCCACACAGCACAAGCTGCTGCCTCTGAACACCTTCCCCCCAGGCTGTGCAGACACAGCCAGCTCAGCATTAACTAAGAGGTTTAACCTTGGCACCTGTAGAGTCTTCTAAAAGCCAGACCTGAACTTCAGTTCTGGGTGTCACTCAGAGAAAGCACCATAAGGTAATAACTGTGCCTGGTGATGCCAATTGATGCCACAGCCTGTAATAACCCCTCAGTCCCTGAGACTCCCAAATAGCCTGAGAGAGGAGAAACTCCAAGGTCTAAGAGGAGAGAAACTATTTATTTTCCATTGTCTCTGTTTGGGTTTGGTTGTTTTGTTTGGGTTTTTTTCCTGGCTTTTATCTGTAGAAGTTCAAACCTCGGGTCCTTGCAGAGACCACTCTGTTGTTTTCTTATATATTCTCCATGCTTCTGTGTAAAGACTGTGGGTGTCTCACAGGGACTTCAGTGGCCATGTCCATTCCCAAGGAGAAAACACAAACCAAAGCATTCCCAAACCGAAACATAAAGTGGGAGGCAGCAGGACTTGTGTTGTCAGTGCCGGTTGCGGTCGGAGCCGGCAGGCTGTGCTCACGAACAAGGAATCCACAGCTCTGCCTCTGGGATGCTCTAAAGTAAAACCACAGCTACAGGAGACCTAAATAAATAAATAAATAAAATAAATACTAAACCTCTTTCTGGAGGGTTTTTCTTCAGCTCATTACAGCAACCTGCCTACAAGCTTTAACAATGCATAAAGCCACAAGAATCTGGCTCTTATTAAACTGTATTATTAGACCAAGGAAATGCTGAAGTGGTGCTTTTTCGTTAGAAGGAAAGACAATATTTCTTCAGCTGACTTTGATGCGCTCAGGTTTTCTTCTTTGTAAAATCTTATTTATTTGTTTAATTTTTGGTAAATGTCTACCTTGCTCCCAGGGACGAGATCTTTCGGTGTCTCATGCTCAGTCACACCTACAAAAAAATAAAAGTAAAAAGCTCCATAAGCAAAATTTTCCCTTTAGCTGCATTTTGTGTTCAGGATCTGCTGTGGCCAAATCACCACCTGCTGCTCCCCCAAAGTGAAGATTCAGCTATTTGTAGTTATTTTAAAAGTCTGAAGACAAAGTTCTCCTCCAAAACATAAGCCAAACCCAAACTGCTTTTAACTTGAAAAGAAGATCATGTTTCTGCTATCATCTGACACAGTAAGCAGGGTGTTCTTCATCCATCCTTCAAATTGTAGTAGTATTTCTAAAAAAGTGTGGAAAGTTCCTAGATATGAGGTGCCAAGCCACTTGTGAGAGCAAAGTGAGTGACAACTCTTTCCAAGTTCTGCTAGGGAAACCTTCTAGCATTGCATCCTTGGAGCTGGAATTGAGCCTTTAGCCTTTACTCTTTCTAGGCACAAAAATCTGTCCTTGATGAAAGATAACATCTCATCTGTAACCTAAACTTCCAGAAGTACAGTTGTTTATTTCCTGCTATTCTTCTTGCAGTGATCAGTCAGAAATATTTGCATTATGACAGCTTAAACCGATGAACTTGATGCTCTCAGCTGCAATTAAGAAGCAGACAAAAGCTCTAGATTCATGTGCACCTCTCCTGGGCAGAAGCTGGTCCTGGTATTTGGATCTCCAGTGATCCCAAGATTCAGTGTCAGCAATAAGGGACTCCTCTGAGGGTGTGATACAGAATTATTGGGATGACACAACCACCACACTCTTGGGGTTTTGCAGTAAAAAAGCTGAGTTGTCCCAGATAAGGAAGTTCAACTGTTTATTGGAAAAAAAGAAAAGAAAAAAAAAAAAGACACATAAAAACCACGCCATTACTGAGTTACTGAAGAGCGGAAAAATTAAAACTAGTCTATCAGCAGCTTGGTGTGTCAGCCCCACTGCTTCACGGGCTTCCCACAGCCCTTCTGCTCCCCAGCGCTAGAATCACAGGGACTTGGAGCCACCCCCATGCCACAGGCACACCCTGTGTTGCTGACGTGCACAGTGTAGACCACAACCTGCAGCTTGCTCAGGCACAGGACTGCGGTTCAGAAACATATTGTTCTCATCTAAGTCAATCCTCTAAACCAACCAATTCCAGCAACTCGCTTTGAAAATACCACCCACGTTCCATAAAAATTCAGATTTGAGATGCAGCCCACAGAGATTAATGAGGGTTTGAATTTATGCCTCAAGAGCTGCTAATAGTTTTATTTTGCTGCTATACCACTATAATCTTCCTATACATGGAGGTTGCTCACATACTTCCAGCTAGGGAAAGGCCTTGATTGCACAGCTAATAGAAATTGCATTCAGGAAAAGGAATAAATAAAGCAGTTGCTGTTACTCAAGCTGTATTTTAGTACAAAGTTTAGTTATGTAAATTGGTATGTAATGGACCAAGAGAGTTTTGGGTGTTTTCTTTTTTCTCAGTAGAAGCTTCTGTGATATGCAGGTCATCCCTAATGCTATGGGGGACACACGACTGTTCTCTGCAAAGAGATTTTTGCTTAAGGTTTGAGGAGTGAAGGCAAGAAACATGAAGCAGTGGTGGTAGCCAACAAGACCCTTCCAGCATTCCTCAGCTGGACAGACCTTGTGATGGTGCCTCAGCACTCAGGCAGGAAATGCAGCTGAAAACCATTCCCCGAGTGTGCCCGTTATGAACAATCAAGCGCATCTCTCTGAGCTTACTGGGCAGTACCAGTGCTAAACAAGCACGTTAGTTTGGGCAAAGCAGGCTGAGAAAACATCTCTCTAAATTTATATTTTGCTCTACTACTCTACGGATACTCTAGACAGCCCTAGCAGAGCACATGGGCTTTGCCTTCCTCTGATAGCATTGCTTGACAAATTTTTTTTTCCAAATTTAAATTGGAAAACCTGGGGGAAAAGGAGGGGAAAGCACTCCAAGATAAGCCAAATAGCCTTATTCTCACAGACTATAAGAAAAACCTATCTGTCTTTTCCACCTCCTCTCAAAAAGAAAAGAAAGACCATTTATCTTCACTTAGTAATGTCTCCTGTTCTATATTTCTGAGCAATTCCAGTACCTGTAAAGCTGTAGGAGAGAACAATCATTCATCCTTTCTACACAGTACATGTTAGACACCCTAAAATAGCTCTCAGGACTGTCCCATAGACCAGGACCAGAATGACAGCATAAAACACTGCTGTCTGACACTTGTGATGCTCCTGTTTCTGCGTGTGCATCTGTTTGAGTTGCACTGTGCATAATTCAGCACAATTGTACTCATTCCTGGGTTAGTGTACTCAAAATAAACATTACTCAGCTTGATGACTAGGTCTTCGCTTACAGCCATCTGGATGGTTTATTTTAGGAAGTGATTTGGAAGAACAGTGCTTTATTCATAATTATTACGAGGGCTCCGTCAGAACACAAAGGCTGCAGGGATCCAACTCCTGGACATGTCTTGCTGGACATGGCTGCCCAGAGAGGTTGTGGAGCCTCCTTCTCTGGAGACTTTTAAGATCCAATTAGCCTCCAGCTTCAGGTTTACCTTAGCAGATCCTGCATCTTTTGGAGGTGGAAAAAAACATTTAGCATTAAACACAACCCTCTCTTGTCATCAAACTTTGAACAGCAACACCATAAAGGCCACCTGGCTCCAGTGATGACTCACCATAAACCCACCGAGAGTTGTCACCAGCACGTGTCCACCTGCACTGGGCTGCAGCCAGATAACAGAACTATGCTGAAGATTAATGCTAATTAATGTTCACTTGACTCACTCAGACCTTTTCTGCAAGCATTGCCTTTCAGTTACCACTTGCTGTGGCTGGAGCTCTGCCAGGCAGTGGCAGGCTCAGGATGCCAATGACATGGGTCTGAGAGGCTGCAGACGTCCTACAATGCAAAAAGGGAGAGGTACTGCAAATTTAGGAGGGGTTCTTATGTATCTCGGGTTCTTATGTATCTCAGCCAAGCCTCACGGTACCTAAATTACATTTGCTGCTTTATTTATTGTCTCTTTTTGCCCACCCATGCAAGGCACATGAGCTTTGCCACAATTTCCATACATCATTCTAGCATGGTTTCTTCCACTTTTCCTCCCAAGAACAGATTACTATGCTGTTTTCAAGGTAAATATACTTTTCCTTGGGTGCAGAGATCCCCTTGGGTGAAAAGGTCCCAGTCAGCCTCTAGAGAGTCAGGAACTTGCCCAGCAGCTATGGCAGAAGGAACAGAAATGATCACAAAGGGTCAATAAAAGAGTTTTTATTATAAGCACGGTTCTGGTCACTGGGAATAAGCAACCATCTTGCTAACCACACATCCAGAGGGTACCCACAAGGTCTTTACATGCCCAGGGGGTAACAACAGGGTATTTCCACGTAGTATAACCATGAAGGATTCCAATGGAGGCTACGAAGATGATGAAGGGACTGGAACAACTCTCTTATGAGGAAAGGGTTAGGGTTTAGCCTGGAGAAGAGAAGACTGAAAGGGGATCTTACTAATGCTTACAAATATCTGAAGGGTGGGTCTCAAGTAGAAGGGGCCAGTCTTGTTTCAGTGGTGCCCTGAGATAGGACAAGAGGTAATGGTAGCAAGGTGAAACACAGGAAGTTCCACCTCAACATGAGGAAAAACTTCTTCACTGTGAGTGACAGAGCCTGGAACAGGCTGCCCAGAGAGGCTGTGGAGTCTCCTTCTCTGGAGACTTTTAAGACCCACCTGGATCTGTTCCTGTGTGGCCTGCCCTGGGTGACCCTGCTCTGGCAGGGGGGTTGGACTCGATGATCTCCAGAGCTCCCTTCCAATGCCTACCATTCTATGAATCCATGATTCTATTTACATGCCCAGAGGATAACCACAGGTTATTTACACGGCTCAGAGGGTACTGCTGGACCCTCCTGCAGTGGCTTTCTCCTTGGAAGAGGCCATCGTGACTGTGGAGAGTTTCCCATCTCAAAACCACTGAAAGCTTCAGGGACTGGCTCTGCTTTCGCACATTGGCTCCTGCCCCATTGGGTGAAGCCTCTGCTCTGCTCCCTTCACCCAGCACCGCCTGCCTAGAAAACAGGCAGGTTTGTACAATCTGTACAAAGACGATGCCAGGGTGCTTTGGTCACATGCTCATTATGACTTCCCTGCTTTGAAGATAACTCGGCAGAGTGACAGCATCTGCTTTAATCCCCGGGTGGTGCCAGTAAACAGAGGAACTGGTAGTTTAACACAACACTATCTGTGGGCTCATATTCTTTTAATAGCTACTAATAGAACGAAACTGCAAAATACAGCGATGATCCCACAGCTGCAAACTACCCATTAAAACAACATGAGATGTGTAAAGGATGGCTGTTAGCACCCTCAAAGCCAGTGAATCATCTAATACCCTCCCATCTACAGAAAGGCTTGCAGTTTTCATTTATTTCTCCACTACCTGTCAGAACAGACAAAGAAGTGCATTTTAAAAGGGTGTCAAAAATCATCACTGTCAGGAGCAGGATGGAACCTCTTAAATTGTCAGATTTCACAGCAGAGACTGTATGACACGTCTGCAGGTCTTCATGATCCTGCCATGTCAGAAAGTTATCAGGCTGCTTGCAATTTGTTCTGAAAAGGAATCGCTAGTTGAGAAAAATAAGCAAAGCCACCCGTGATATTTCACAAAGAACAAAACAAACCAATAACAAGACAGAGGACAGAGTTGGCTTGCTGAAGCAGATGAATATTCCCTCAGCTACATTGCAAGTGTCAGGAAGATGTACCAGTTTCTTTCCCACGGTGGATTTTTAATAAAAGAAACAGAAGAGAATAAGGAGGGTTGATACCATGAGTCTGCAAAGGTGTCTGTAATCTCAGGTGAGGCAATTTTGCCTGTAGTGCTCGCTGCGTGGTCTCCAGGGATGTAGTCTTAGCTGGCATTAATTGGCATGGAAAAATCAATGCGGCCGTGTGTATAAGCTGAGGCTGTTGCTGAGGTCTTTCTTCGCCTTTGCTCACTAGAGGTGTTGTAGTTTGACTAATTGCTTCTTGGGATGATATGTGCTAACTCCACAGTCCCTCCAGGAAACTCATTTTCCTTTAATCTCTCTGGCACAGAGGCTTATGAAGGCAGTTGTGATCTCTAGATCTCTGCCTTCGGCTACACCTGTGATTAATACCCTTCCCTGAGATTTGCAGACTTAGGATTTTAAGGAGGAAACTTGAATTTGTCAAGCCCCAGGAGTCTAAAGTATTTTGAGACCCACCATCTGTCCTGTGTGGTATTAGATTATCCTCACTGATACATTATTTTATCTGGACTTTTCATTTCAAATAATAATCCTTTAGGGGTCCCTGGAATCCATTTTTTTGGTTAAACAGGGAGATACACACTAATGCTTTTTTGTTGCTCTTTCCCTTGACACTCATTCCCTTTTTTTGGCTGTACCTTCCTGATTTTTCCCCTGTTATTTAAATCTGAATAGTTTACTTTTCTTTTTTATTTCCACTCACCTTTTCACTTGTTTGGGTTTTTTCCTGGTCTTTGTATTTTGCTGGTGTGAGCATCCTGGAGAGGGCAGGGCAGAAGTCAGGCAGTGCCAGCAGAGTGGTTTCCTCTTGCAGGACCTGTGGGCTCAGGTACCATTCCTTGCTCTTCACAGGACACCTATTAAAGGCTGTGAAGCTGGTAGGAGACATGGGCAGAGGATGCCAAGTCAGCAGGTCCCAGATCAGCTCAGCCAAGGGTCAGGCACCCACCAGCTCACCCTGTCTCAGCCGTCTGCTCCTCAGCAGTGACTTGTCACACCAGAGGAGTACACTGGACACAGGGTTAGAATATTCCTTTGTATCAGTTTGCATCTCAACCTACAGTTCAGATAAACAATATAAACAGGGAAACAATAAAATCATTACAGGGATCACGCTTGCAGGGGAATTAGAGCAGTAATGGTCAGGATGGTGGAACTCCACAAGCAAGAGTTTGCAAATGTCCTGAGGAAGGGACTTTCTACTCAAAACTTTGCGTTTTCCCAGAATTACCACCTGGTCTGCCATCTATCACCTAAGGATTTGGTGTCACTTGTGGCCAACACTTGATGCTGGCTTAAGTGAGTGTAAATCCTCAGCTCTTGCCATGTGAAGAGATGTCCTCATTGGATGATGCTGCAGGCATGGGACAGAGGAGGAACACATCCAGCCTTGGTTCTGACACGGCAAAACAAAGGACAGAATGAATCTGACTTAATGACACCATCCAAAAATAAAGAGTTATGTCTTTGAAGAGTTAAATTCTATCAGACATCGCTCCTGGCATGAACTGTTGGCATGGAGACTGATGCAAAACGCAATACAACATAAATAAAATATTAAAGACCTAGGAGAAAGCAGTAGTGATTTAAAGAGATACTGAGCTGCCAACCAAGCTACAGTTTGGAGTTCATCATACAAACAACAGGGAAAACTATGATTAAAGCTATAAAGGGCAATGAGGAATAGTCTCATTTTGCCAAAGTATTCTGGCAGACAAAACCACAAAGAAAAGTCTAGTTTGGCAGAGGGATGAAGCAAAAATCTTCCTTAAAATGTTTTTCCTTTTTCCTAAATAGAAATGAAAAGAAAGCTCCTGAATCCTGAGCAGCAGGGCCAGGACACCAGGCTGTGGGACCTGCCTTAGACACATGTGTTACCAGACACATCACCAAGGTCACAGAAATGCTGTCACATCTCCTGCCTCACAAATCTTGAGTTGCCTCTGCAAGGAAACCAAAACTCAGAGGGGAGGAGAAATGCCATCTCTGAGGTGGGGTGCCCAGGGCCGGGAGCTGGGAAGCGTTGCTGATTTTATTAGCATGGATATAGACTGAGAGATTCAGGATCAAATCCCTGTTTCAATAAGAAAATTGTTCTAACCATTTCAGCTGAATGAGAGACTAACCCCAGATTAGTAAAAGCAGTGCCAGGGTGTTTGCTGGAGGCAGGAAAAGGCAGTGTGAAAAATGTATCCCAGCCTCCCACGCCCTGAGCAATCGCCTTCCCCAGTAGAAATGTTGCATTTAGTGGTGCACTCCCAATTTGAGAAAATTTTTCTTCTGCAAAGCTCTTTCATTTAAAAATTCACAACAACCCCCAATTCTGCATTCTCACACTAAGTTATATTTGAAGTCACACACTTCCAAAACACGCAAAGATAGTGAGTATTCAGTATAACCTAGAGCACGATGGAAAATATTAAGTGAAAGCTGATTCTTATATGAGCTTTTCACAGGCTCCAGTAATTGCAAAGCTATTGATAAATGGTCAGAGAGACTCAGCAGAGGGGCAGGAAGGATCAGAACAGCTCCCGAGCTGGTGCAGCCAATGTAGAGCTCAGAGTCAGACCAACTTTATTGAAATAGCTGCCCTCAGTTGATTTACATCATTGAACATAGAGGAGAATTTCATCCCAAACCAGCACATTTCTTATTTATTAATGTCTAAAAGAAAGGGACTTAAGTCCTCTCTACTCACATCCCTTTTCTCTTTGCAAGGCTTTGTGATTCACTTCCTGTGCTCCGGGTCCTCTTACTGGTTGGTGTGTAAACAATCTTTAAAAATAAATACACTTTCTGAAGGCTGATAATTTTCCATTTATATAAATCATAAACATTTCTCTTACGTGAATTGTAAGAGAAAGAATGACTAGTTTGGGAGTAATGTAAATCTACCTGGATCTGAGAGAGCTGGAGATAAAAGACATCCAGATACAATTCAAAGTATCAGTCAGAATTTAAAAGCCCTGTCTCCAGGAGATAAAATTGTCCCGCATAACTCCTACAAATGCTGAATTTCTGAGACAGAACTTAGATCCTTTCTTCTTGAATACTCCATGCATCACAGAGCAACATCACAAAGTGCTACTGGAGGAGAACATTGTGTTGGCTGAGAATGGAACCCGAAGCATAAACACTGGCATTTTGCATACTGTCATTAGCTTGTTAATCATAATGAACCAGAGACAACTGAAAGATCCACACCACAGAGCACACAGAGCCGCAAATTCCAAGGCCACCTTCTGTTTGCAGGTGCAGATAAATCAACTGTCTCTTTGTGCATGTGCAAAATTGGTCACGGCCCCTTTTGCACAAACTTCTATAACTGAATCTACAATATTTAAAGCATAATCTTGTAGCAAGTTCACACAAGGCAAAGAAATTCCTAGGAATATTGGATTGAGACAATACACACAGAACAAAATAAGCTCCCATTGCTATCAGCTATTCAGTGAATGAGAGCTAATCTTTGGGCTAGCCCACAACTGTACCAGTTTATTACAGGCTATCTAGAAAGCTGCATGAGGTGCTTATTGACTCACAGAGATGTGGGGAAATCCAGGAGAATGGTGTGGAAGTGCTCATTAAAGTGTTTAGCACATGCACCTATTGTGCTTGTTTTCCTTCTATTGTCTCTTGGGCAAGGCAGGAGGCTGGGCCGTTCTCAGAGAGAGGATGTCTGAAGTCAACATCAAAAATATTTTCCTGGGAAGTGGATGCTGCGTTTATAAACAAAAGCACTCTCATTCAGAGGCCAAATGTCCTCATTGCCTGGTTAACGTCACCGCTGCACCTTCCACTGTCCCTCTGAATTCATCCTACAGAGGACGAGCCTCCTGCTTTACCTGCTGTGGCTGGGCATCTGCAAAGGGCTTTGCTTTGTAGTAGGGTTGCTGAATACCTCTTCCTCTATACCTTCTCCATAGAACTCCCCTCTATAGTCTAGGCTGAAACCGTCTTGATTTGGAAATAACTACTTTGCAATTCTCATGTTGTAGAAAATGGACCAAAATAAACCCAAACAGGATGTCTTATTCAGAGCACCTGTCACTTTAAAAAAAAAAACCTACAAAAAAAAAAAAAAGGAAATAGCCTGGTTTCTTTCTGCCCATGACCCCTGGAGTGACCAAGCTTCTAAAAAAGTATCCTCACCTCCTGGTGCCCTTCTTTCTCCTCTTTTCTACAATCTTCCTTCTCCCTGTGCCCCTTGTCTGTGTCCACTCTTTAGAGCAGTTCCCTGCACGGTAAGGTCCTGTCTATCCTAACGACCCTGTGTGGCCTGCCCTGGGTGTTCCTGCTCTGGCAGGGGGGTTGGACTCGATCATCTCCAGCGGTCACTTCCAAGCCCTACCAATCTATGATTCTATGACCCATCTATGGTTGGGATCTTAAGACACAAAGCCCTCTCAGAATGGTCCCTTTCCTGGTGTTATCATGCTATCATGCTGCATTATATTTTCATTACTCTAGCTTTATATGTTACTTTAGTCCCATTAAGTGCTAGCAAAATCATTTGTGAAGGCACTTGTAATGAGGTAAATAATTATAAACACGTTTATAACAATTCACTAAGGATGCAGAGCATTAGGCTGCTGGGGAAAAGCTCCTTTCCAGGCAGGTAGGTTTCAACAGTTGTGCCTTCTCACTGCAGAAGATGAGGGTGACTAGAGATGGATACCTGGGAGGCATGACCCTAGATGTACTCCCAGCCTGACCCTTGTCTTGCAACCTCATAGACCATCGAAGACAGCCAGCACAGAGAGCAGCCCCTTCTCTGCTGACCCTGGGGACTCATACAGCCCTGTGACATAATTTTTCTAGAGCAGGGTCCGAGAGGAGTGTATTTTCCCAGCTACCATCTGCCGCATGGGGCAGAGCATCAATGGCATCCCTTGGAGGGGTTGTTGAAAAAAGTCATGTACAAGGCAGCACAAAAGAAGAGAAAACCAGCAAATATTCAGTTTTGAACAGCAACAGCAAGGCAAGAGCGTGAGAGAAGTTGAGAAGTGCAACGAGCAGCCTCAGAAGCATTTCCTACTTTTCTCAACTGCTTTGTAACATGCAAAAATAAGATCTTCCAGCAACCCTGCCAGAAACTATCATTTAAGCTGCTTGCTGAGCGAACCTTAGAGAGACACTAGCACCAGGAAACCCACAGGAATCAGCTGCTGTCTCCTTCCCAAACATCAGCTTGTACTGCTCTCTTCATGCATTGCTGTAGTGAGGCATTTTGCAAACGATGGCTCAAAAACATTAAAAGCACCCATGTTTTATCAGACATTTCCACAGGAGACTTACCTGGAGGAATTTCAGAAGCTATTTGTATCCCCTCCCTCCCCAGGGCTGTTTGTTGTCACCGGGAGATGCAGACATGGGCAGCACACCCCTGCCCTCCCGCGTAGCTCAGCTCACCAGCTATTGCTCACTAATTGCACTAATGAAGGTTGCTAAAATAAGCCAGCAGGTTTTGTGCAGAAATAGTGGCTTTTATGTAGTTTTTGCCGACTTTGGCTATGACAGAGCTTCGTATCAGCTGAGGGGCCGTAGCAAGTGGAGATGGTTTCTGCAGCTGCGTCAGCAAGATCTTGGCTGTGCCCTTTAAAGGTTTCTCTCATTGAACATTCAGAAGCTGAAGGGCTCAGACACATTCTTTGCCCCTCATTTCATCACAGCTGACCCAATAACACACAAAGGGAGCTGATTTGCCTTTGGAATGCCAGATTTTGCAACCATGGCAATATACAAATGTGTTTCTTCCCCCCCTCCCTCCAGGGAGACAAAGTGAGATGCAAAACAAGAAGAAAAGAAAAGTTTGCATGCTCTGATTGTGAGCAACAATATCAGCTGGGAAGGACTTGCCAGAAATATCCAAAAGTGCCTAATACAAATTCTCTGCAAGGATTGACAGCTTTGTAGAGTCATACGTGTTAATCTACTTAGCTGAATCGCTGTAAGCTTGGCTCAGCTCTTAAGACTTGCTACCAAACAACTTTGCCTGATTAATTTTAGTCATTCCAGCACAACTTTCAGTCAGAAGACTTCAGACTTTCTACTGAGGAAAAATGACAGTTTCATTTTGTAGGAGTAATGCTTGTATGAAACAAAAGTCAGAACCTGAGATGAACCTTGATTTATTTTCACCTCTTGCACCCTCTGAGCTAGATGGGTTTGCCTTCTTTAATGAGAATACACCGATACTTTAAAGATAAAAGCTTTACTGCAGCAGAACAAAATGTTCACATTTAATTAAATATGCTCACATAGACTATGGCTCACTTCAGATCTTCATCTCACTGGTGATTCCTGCTGTCAAGGGTTAGGGCTGGGGCAGCCACTAGATGAATGAAAGATGCTCTCTGTTAAATCTTTTCACTTTCCAAAGGGGAAGAGAAAGAGATTAATGAACACAGACTTACGGATTAGAAAATAAACTGAAACAGCTTTAATGAAAATAATAACAATAAAATGTAATATATACAAATATAGACAAAACCAGTACTGAACCCAGCCCCCTGATGGCAGTTAATGTCACTGCCACCCTGATTCTGTGGAGCAGACACTGGGGAAGTCCTAGACTGAACTTAGCAGCAGATGGGAGCTGGCTTCAGGGACACATGGATCAGAACCAAAGGCAGAACAGATGGAGTCCTCCGTGGATGCCAGCTATTAAAGAGATTTGACCCTTGTGATCACGCAGCTTTATACCGAATAGGATGTACATGGACTGGCATTCCTCCTTGGTCAGTTTATGGTCACCTGCCCTGCCCACCCATCCCCACAGATGCAGCCTTTTACTTTTTGCACCCCTGACATGGTACACAAGATTTAGCAGCGACCTTGGTCTGCACAGGAGCAAGGATAAGCAAGAGCCTTTCTGCACACACCAGTCTTGGTAGTGACTCTAAGCATTGAATGTTATCACTGCAAGAAGTAGATGCTGTCTGCAGAACTCTGCTAGTAACTTCAGAAAGTGCAGTTACTTAGAAGATATCGAGCTGAAAAGTGAAATCACTGAACAGAATTAGTTCTGTTTCAGCTCAAACCAGGACACCTACCCCAGGCTTTTCAAACACCAATTCTCTGGGCGACTGGAGCCTATTTTCCAAAGGAAGTGCAAAAGCCTCCTTGCAACATGCAACAAAATTCCTCCAGGTAAATAGGAAAGCGCCTTTCACAGCTGCTCTGTGGCTGCTCTCTGGAGAAAGCCATGCCTTTCCTTTTCACTGCTCCGTTCACAGTGCAAATGACAGCATAGAGCTCATGACTGAAGCTGCTCATGCTTCGCAGCATTTCACCCTCCCACATCCAGCCTCTCCTCAGAGTGCATTTCCCTGCCACGGGTGCAGGGCAGCAGGCGTGAGGGTGGCCGGGCAGGCAGAGCAGACGCCGCGCTTCAACCCGGAGCCCACTGGAGCTAATGAGCGGTTTGGTTTCAATCCCACCCCAGCTCCCCTGCAGACATTGAGCGTGGGACATTTGACAGTGAAAGGTAAAGGCGATGTCTCCTCACGAACCATGTTAGAAACCATTTCCATCTGTGTGTACCCACTGGGAATAGCTACAGGAATACACTGGCAGCATCCTGCTGCTTCTGAAAGACAACTGCCCCACAAAAGCCTTCCCATGTTACATTACTCCCTTGCTACCCAAAGCATCTGTCTGTCCTTGCTGGCTGGGAGCAGCTTTCTGGACATACAGGAAGGCTCTGAGCACAGTGCTCAGCCACACGCCCATCAGCTCTGGCTTTCACACCGCTGTGTTTTATAGGAGGTGTGCATGTGGGTTCGGAGAGGATGCTCAGCTCTTACCCGGGTGAACAAAGAAATTGTGCTCTCCCTTCTCCTGCCTCCTCCATAGTCTGTCCCGCTGACAGTGACCTGTTCTCCTGGGGCAGCCCCTTCCTCCCCGTGCAGCCCCCAGACAAATGCAATTCAGTAATGAGGAGCTTAAATGCACTAACACACAGCTAAGTGCAGAAGCTGCTGTTGCTAATAGAAACAGATGCTCCATTTCTATTAAGGCAGTTTCCTCAGTAACTGATGCCAACACAGGGCCTCATCCTGCACAGTGCTGACTGCTCAATGGGAGCCGAGAACCATGTAGGTGGTGCTGAGCATCTTTCCATAAACACCTAATTAAAAAGAGGCAGAGTCTGCAGATGTTTTGAAAGCAGATTTTGATTTCCCTACACTGTGAAATAGTTACAGAAAGGAAGAAAACATTCCCCCGTCGACAGGGCATTGGAGCAAATGCTCTAATATGAGAATGGTCACTAGGTTGCAGCACACAAGCAATATCACACCTTTCAGCTCACATTTGACTATATCGTGGTGGCTCGTTGATACTGTTGGCCATCAGCTTCAACATCAAAGTAGAAAAACCCCATGGGAGTAAAAGAATATTAAGGAATTTATCTAAGCGTTTATCAAGTGGCACATGGGTCACACAGCTCATGTTATCCCTTTGTCTGTACCCACCTGGGAATCCCAAGGGATCCCCAAGGGCTTTTCTGCAGCAGTGGAAAATTATGGAAGCTTATTCATTTGTGACATGGATGCACTCACAGCATGGGATTCCCTGGGCACAAAGCTCCCTGGGGTTCCAGGAACAAGAGTGAGCAGGTGAAAGTTAAAAGTTGTGAAGTATCCTGTCCCTTCAGAGCTGTGGGTCCCAAACCTGCACCCAGTTACAGGATCTCCAACCATCCCACCACCTGTGACATTCTCCCATCACCGCTTCTGCCCACCTCCATGAGGAGGCAGCTGCCTACATTGCCTTGGGCTGGCAACCACAGCCTGCACGCACAAGGTCATGCAATGCCAGGTCCTGTGCCCATCCAGCTTACTGGAATACCCTGCTCTGGGTTAACCCAGCTGTCTGGAGGCAGCTGAGGTTGAGGAAATCAACTCGTACCCCAGTTGTTGACTGGCCCTCCCAGCCAGCAGCAGGCACAAAGGTTGCAGGAGTCTGCGACACATCCAGAGAAACACGAGGCATGGGGCCTTTGATGAAGAAAGGTTCTCTAACTTCTCACGAGCAGTACACCTGCTACTTTTCCTCCTATTGTGGTCTAAGGGCCATGCATCCAGTTAAGCTCTTAACAACTGTTCTCAACTCCTATTTAGTTTTGGAGGCTGCTGTTCCCATTCACAAGCACTTAGATCCTGGAAAGTTCTCCTAATTTTCTAGTAATACCAGATCATCTGAATGAAAGACTATCTCTGCCTATGCTACCCTGTACTGCCTGAATATGGTCTAGTCTTGATGACAGCTGGATTGTCCGATAACCTGTCAAAAGGCTGGTATCAGCACTTAATCTGGTTTAAATGGTAGATTCTCCTCTGGCTTCTACATGTGTAGCATAAGAAAAAGCAATAAGAAAAAGTGAGATTTTACTACGTTACCCTTTCTTTTTAATCTCTACAGAGATGATGTGATGAACTATTCCATTTCCCTCCCTCTGCTCTCAGATCTGCCTGACACCTCTCATAAAATTGCAGCCACTCTTTGATGGAACTAAACAAAGAGCAGAAACTGTGGCTAAATGCAGGACTGATTTTCCTGCAGCCACAGGAGAAGACACAAGCTCTCTGCAAGACACCGTGAAAGCTCATCTGCTCAGCAGGGGGAGCCCCTGGGGGCTGTGGGTTTGGGGTCCCCCATGTCCACCCTAACGACCAATAAGCACACCAACACCAGTCCTGGCAAATGCTATTCCAGGCCACCCTTTGGGATCCTGGGGACACTGTCTCCAGACCCACTCCCCTGGGTTCATATCTATGCCATTACCTCCACCAGTCACTCAGCTGTCTTTTGCCACCCTCCCTTCCTATCAATCACATTTTGTCTGTTGTCTTCGGTTTTGTTCTGCTCCTTTTTCTGTTCTCTCCCTGCCTGTTCTTTCTCTAATTCTTGACATTGATTTGTTTCTCTTCTAGCTTTGAGATTCATCTGAGCTTTTCAACACATTTTGTTCCTCCCCATCCTTCTTTTCCTCTCCACCTCCCAGATCCTCCTTGTGCTGGTCTCAAGCACAGACCAGGCTGTGGAAGACAGTCAGCTCTGAAAGCCAGTCAGCTCTGAAAGCCTTTCCAAACTGTATTTTCCTTCTTGGAAAGAATCCCAAAACCAGATAATAAATGTTTATTTTAATTGGTGAGAGCCCACTGGCCTAGTATTAAAATCACCTTCTGCTGACAGGATGCACTTAACTGACTGATGATTTGCTCAGTCAACAGGGCTGTTGGATTCTTTCATTAATTCTTTCCTTCATTCCAGACGAGAAAAAAAGTCCCACAACAGACTTGGCCCTGCACGTTGTCAGCACCCGTAATTACGGCAGCACATCTGCAGTTAAGGTTAAGCCCGTCTGCTTCTGCAAGCTGTGATTTTCTTTTAACCTGGCAATAATGGGACCTGCTGAACCAAAACTCCTACACTTTCCTCCTCGGCAAGTCTCTCTCATCAGCACCAGCTCTCCAGAGAGGCAGGAATGCATTTTTAAGTCAAATGAATTGGCAAATAAGGTAACTTCTACACTGAGAATCCTGTTAACACCTGTAAATATCAGAACATTGCATTTCCCCAAACAGAGTCATCAAATCTTTGCTTCAAATTCAAATCAAATGCAGAGTAGCCGGAGCTGTTTTTGTACTTCATGCAAGAACTCAGGGGTAGGGGGATAGTTTGTGATTACATTTACACTCAGGATTTGCACCCTGTGGATCTGGTCACCTAACTTTATAGGTCAAGATCAAGAGGTGTGCTCAGTAAGTACATGGACAAATACACTAATACAATCTCCTGGTGCTTGGTAAGCAGTTGGGGTGTCTCACTTTTACCATCACCATGTAGTGTACCCATTAGTTACCTTTGTCATGTCATGATACTGTCATCTCTGTCCTCCTAGCAGCAAGTAGGCTTCCAGGAGAGGTGCTGAGCAAGTTCCTAGTGTTCATCAGGAGATATCCACCAGATCTTCAATGCCTCTGTGTCCATGGGGATAGGGGAATCTGCATTCATTGACTGTACCTGATCCAAGAGGTGACACAGCCCTGAGCTTGGAAAAGCAGACAGACTTGTTTTGCTTGCAAGGTGCTACAGCTGCCAAAATCCCCCAGGGGACGTGACCTCTGGAGACTTACCTTCAAGCCTGGTGTAGCCCAGACCTGGGGAGGTGCTGGGGTGAGCGCTGGTAACAGGGCCAACCCTCCCCAGCAGCTGGGGCTCATCTGTTCCTTGCAGCCACCTCTGGGATGAGCCCAGCAAACGAGCTGGGTTGCTTTGCGATTCATCACTACACCTGCCCCTGTGTTACCCCCGGTAGCCAAACTGGCCAAAACACCTCCAAATGATGCCCCTCAGAACAGCTTTTCCAGAGGGTGTTTGCAATATGCCCATGCATAAACCAGGCAATGCTGCTTGTGGTGGACCTGCTGCAAGCTAGCATCGTGCTCCAGCAAACCTGCTCAAGGGTAGAAAAGTTTCTAACCTGTCAACTAAACTGTTGAATGTAGATTTAAACATAACTATTTTTTTTTTTCTTGTGTTCCCTTCCTACATCTCTTTTAAATCCCCTGGATTCAAGGTTAATATTTCTCCTTGTTTAAGAGAAGCCTGGATCTGGGACATCACTCAGCCTTTGGCCAGCTGACACATCCCTATGGATTGAGACAGGTTCACTTGCTAAAGCCCTGCTGCCACATGGTAGCTGAAATGTTTTGTTTGTTGGTCAGATATAACACCTGAGTAACGAGGCTGTTGAAGGAGAGTGAGGGTCTTCAGTAGAATAATTACTGCAAAATGTACGCAGGTTTGTCACAACAGGCTGGTCTCAAAATCGCTATGATGGCATCAAGTGCCAAATTTCTATTAAAAATTAAACCTTTTAAAGAAACCCCAACAATGTCCCATCTATTTACTGGGAAAACGTAACAGCCAGCCATCAGTAATCACACACTCAAAAGAAACATCCACCATTTAGTCACTCTCTGGCATCAACAGATAAAAAGTTGATAGCCAGTCTCCTACACGCCCCCAGAACAAGGAGAAGGATCGCCAAGGGCTGCCTGTCTCCCAACCAGTCACCAGGTAACGTTCTGGACCCAGCAACCATCAAGCTGAAACCTCTGCTTCTGACAAGCTGCTCGGTAAAGGTCAGCCACTTAGTAACGAAGCCATATACATCTCCAGAACAACGAGAATACAAATGACAGGCAGTCCTGGGAAACAGCAGTCCCTGTGCTGCACATGCCACAGTAGCTGTCACCAGTGGCCCCTATTTTTAATTTTCCTTCTGCCCCCAGTGAAGCAAATCAACATAAATCAGGATGGGAAAGTCATCTGTCCTAATTTCTTCTGCTTCGTATCAGACCAGAACCATATTTGAAGTTTTCTTGGAAAAGGTTCAGACAGGAATTCACTTTTTTTCATGCACCGCATCAAACCCTGAGCACACAGCCTCACATGCTGTTAATGCCACACTGACACTGCACGGGACGAGCTGCCACCTCGTCCTGGAAACAGGGACACGCGTCCAGGGATGTCCCCTTCCCTCTCCACACTGGTGTCTCCAATGTCTGATTTCAGCCCCTTTTTGTCCATCACTTGTTAGGAAGAAAGCATCTCCCCATTTCTTATATGCCAGAGGAAACCTTCTTAGAAGCAAATGCCATGATGGCACGTGCCCAAAGATGCCATGATCCCGAAGATGCCACACGCTGTCCCACAGGTATGGTGCCATGTGTCACCTTGCAGCAGGTTACAGCTGTGGTGTCTCTCCATGGCTCTGATGGACCTGTGGAGATCTTAGCTGGATGAGGCATCACTCCATAAATAATCTTTTCCTGATAAACATGTATATAATAGATATACATATATATGTGTGGAGATATATACACACATATATTTACATACAGACATTATACAAAAATACAGACAGATCACAAAGTAAATGACAGTATTGGACCTGAGGATGTGATACTGATTACCGGGAATAATGAAAGAAGGCAGCAATTTATTTTTTTTTTCCTCCTACAGGAAAAAGGTATTTAACAAAATTACCATGTAAACACTATTTATAGGTTAACCTTATCTCCAAAACCTCTTACAGCAGAAATAAATCAGAGTTCATCTGTCATGCTGCTGTCCCAGTCACCTCTGGTGCAGTTTTATACCAGACTAGGCAATTTCCTAGGATTTCACCAAGCCCCTGAAGCTGATCCAATCCTGGCTGCCTGGTTAATCCACCCTGCCTGCACCAGCGGTCCAGATGAAGTCAGCACGACATCAAGGTAATCTGGAGCTTCTTGATGCAGATAATCAAAGTCAGATCCCCAGGGCTTGTCTCCACTGAGAAATCAGTGCAGAGCATCCAGGATGTGAATTGTCAGTGCCACAAGCATTTGTATTAAGTCCTCCTGCTTCCGACTAAAATTTTCTCCCGGTTCAGCCAAACCCAATTCCCAAAGTGAACTGAGCTCAGCGACACAAAGGTAATTTCAGAGGGGAGCGAAGGTGTTGTGGTGGAAATGAATGCAAAAAGCTGCAGCTCAGCAGTAGTGACTCTGCCTGCTCTTTCAGACATTCCAGATGAGTCTTTGGACATATTTCCATTTTATGGTAGGACAGTCATCTTCCCTCACACTTCCTACCCACTATCTTATTTTAAGTAATGAATCACATGGTTTACTTTTTCCTCCTTTTCCCTTATAAAGCTGAAAATGCAGATCAAGCTCTTCTAGTTCTTCGAAGCTCCAGACTTCTGCAGCAGCAGTAGCAAGTCACCTCTGCTGCTATTAAACATTATTTTAACTGTCATTTGTCATAGAGGAATGACACTTTTCTGGTTTCTTAAAATGTTCCCCGGGGTGACAGACCTTGGCTTTTTTTCCCTAATTAGCAAACTCACTTCTGATATTCAGAAATAAGGAAATATTCCACTCTGAAGTTTCAGGTTTAGCTGAGTTCACATCCAAGACATCTGTGAACCTCCTGAACCATGGAAGGTGATAAGAAGACCATGCATGGTTTTATATATCAAAAAGATATACCAAAAAAGATGGGTTTATAAATTTTTATAACAGAACATGAGACCTTGGACATTATTTCTGTATGAAATATGACAGGGAAAAGCAAAGTAGCAAGTGAACCTGCCCCAGAGCTGATGGCATGTCACCAGTGCAGCGTGCACGATGTCCTTCAGCTGACAGCAGCTTCATTAGCAGCCAAGCAGGCTACATTTGCTCCAAGGTGCCTAAACCATAGCAGACTGACAGCTTTTTGGTTGCTTTATTGGGCCTGTTAGAGATAGTAGCAGGGAATCAGCAGTCAGAATTTTTAAGTTCTATGTAACCTTGTGGACAAACATCCCAAAGCCACCCTCAGCCTGCTGCAGATGCTCAACCAGTGTTTTGTCACCCCGAGGCTGTGAGTGAGGAGCCAGAGACAATGATAAACAAGGACAATTTTAACAAATTGTGTGAGAAGATGCTCTGTTGTGCAGATGAAGCCATTAAATCTGGTTTATCTGACAGAGGAGGGATTTGCTGTGGGGTAGCTCAGCCCTCACCCAACTGTTAGGAGCCATGTTCTCACCCCCCAACCCTCATATTTTTAAAGTTCTTCCCTGGTGTGAAAAACCTTTTTAGACTTTGGGGGTGGGGGGAGAGTTTTCTGGATCAATCCGGTCAGTAAAGTGCCTTTTACAGGCAGCAAATTAATTTCCAGCATAAAAGCAGAAAAATACAAAAACTCAAGAGGAAACAGAAGGTAGGAAATCTAGGAAATTTACTGCCCTCTTGGCCAGGCTGAAGGCAGCAGATTGCTCTGTGAGCTTATTAGGACCATCTGCAAGTATCCAAGACTTTTCTCTTGTAACTCGTAAAATAATCAATACCTACCCACTTGTGAAGTTTAGTGAAAATAAGGAACTGGTGAATATTTATAGGAAAAGCCATGGCACATTAGATATTCCAAAGGATTTATGTAAGAGCCACTTTCTTTAAGACAGCTTTAGAGGAAACGCTTTAAGAAGCTTTATCAGCATAAAACATATTTTGGAATTCATGAAAATTAATAATTGGCATAGCAAAGTCAAAGCCATCTAAGTGGAATGACTTAACCTTGCTGAACAGTACTTTTCACTGACTATAATGGTTAATCTGCCAGTTGAGAGGGGAAAATTCTCTTCTATTGTCAAATGCAGTGAAACAAAGGAGGAAACTTCTCCAGCTGATGGGGGCTTCATAGGAACAGATGGAATATGGCAACTTCTATAGAACAAGCCCCATTCTTCAAAATAAAACAAATTAACCTCAGCTAAATTGGGGAAACTGAGTCACAGCAATTTCCTTGTGACTGAACTAAGCACTGGTTTTTAGTCTGGCCTCAGCCTCTGTCTCTTGAGGGGTTATTTGCCTTGGACCAGGCCCTAAGGAGCTGGCAGGAATTTCCCAGCTAAGTCCTTTACTCTGAAATATTTGTGCTGTTTTCACACCCATTCAGCGGTTGACACCAACACACATTTTAGCACACAAATGGCAAAGCCTAAGGCTTGGAGTTTCCTCCAGGAGGTTGTAGCAGGGAGTCCTTGAAGGGGCCAGGACAGCATAGTCCTGCACTACTACATATTCCTGAATTTGCTCAATTAAATGTATGAATTAAACATACATCTATGTACGGAGAAGCGTCACAAGGCTTCGTGCAGTTTAATTTCTACCTTGAAATTTGTTGAGCTTCATA
>JAAGNO010008635.1:26019-39523 GCA_033439905.1 Ceryle rudis
GGAGCTCGGAGCCAGCTGGTAGCAATCATTCCTTCACAGAGAATTCACTTTCCTGCTTTCATCAAATAGATCCCTATTAACAATTAGCAAGCAATGCTCCTGCCAGCCCAACAAAAAAAAAATAAAATTCCTTAAAATCAACTGCCTGCATTCAAGCTTTCTCCTACCAAGAGCTGCAAAAAACAAGCCTCATATTTACCCTAACTTCAGTTGACCTTTCTGTGGCTATTTTCTTGCACATTCTCTTCACCGAGACAGGAGACACTGGCTTCTTACCCTGTTACATCAAATGGGTCCTTCTCAGTTCCCTGTTTAAAGGAATTCACAAGTGCCACCAGAGACCACCAGCCTCCTCCCAGCCATTGCTTCTTGCTGACTTCTGCTACTCCCTTCATCTCAAGCTGCTCTTGTGTTATACAGACTTCCTAGAGCTGTTTTAAGAGATCATTTTGGATCACAAGACTTCGTCTGAGTCCTGCTCAATCCTACTGAATTTCGGGGTTCTTCATGGGAAGAAGCCACCACGTCAAAGCAAAAGTGGCTACGGAGACTTGTTGAGTTTCGAGTGAATGTCACAAATACCACCAAGCCACACAGGATTTGTCTCCGAGTTAGAACACATGAAAATTTGTTATCGTATGAAAAGCTAAAATCAAATGAAATCTTCAGCATCTCTATAACACTAAAATGAATCATTCCCCCTCAACAAACTGAAGCTGCTATAGCTCCCAAGGTACTCCTTGTAATCTGCTTAGCCACAGTAATTTCTACTTTTTATATATATATAGAACATATAAATTATATATAAATATATCTATGTATATGTATAAATATATATAAATTATAACTTGCTTTTGTTACAAAACTCTGAGAAACACACTGTCCACCCGTCACTCTCTTCCACAGCCTCCAGCACAGAACTGGTGATGTGATTTTTCATAGAAATACTCCTTACTCTCTATCATGAACTCCTTGGGGCAAGGAATGATTTTTTTATTATTTTTTTTTCCTCTTCCAGTGTGTTGTGCCCAACACAGCAGGGGCCAGATTTGCATTAAGCAGCACATAATAGGATCTACAGCATAATGCAGTATAATGAGTGATAACAAGCAGAGTGGTAAATGATGTCATTTAGTGCATATCATCCCTGTGGTCTCCTACCATCAGCTTTTTATTGAACTGGCTTGATCTAAAAGTTTGTGTCTATCATTATACCTATCTGGGTGTCTATTTAATGCTTTTCTGCTGCAGCTCTTCTTCTCCCGACCCTCTTTCCAGCCTGCTTCAGGCAGCTGGGGACTACGTTCCCCTTTATTTATTTATTTATTTATTTCCTTTGCTGCTTCACTTCCCAGCTTTGTGAGCAAGGTGGACAGCTAAATGCTTCTAAAGGCCAACATGTGATATGCAACTCCAGAGAGGCAGATTGGCCCCAAACCCAGAGGTGATTCTCACAACACCCCTTCTGCTTCCTCCACTAAGAAACTAAACCCAAACACGTCTCAGAGCACATCAGTGCCAAGTCTTCCTTAGCTCTCATTAGTATCTACTCAGGCTCCATTTGCAGTATTCCTTCCAGACTGAAGCACAAAAAAGAAGGCAGCTTTGCTCTCACCTGCACCCTCCAGACCTGCCTCCCACCAGCCCTGACAGTGAAAGGGCTGCAGAGCTTTTACATCCCAAGACTGTGGTCTCAGGTTTTAGTTCACAGCGCTCTCAGTCCTCTTCCCATCTGCGCCACCTCCTGCTACTTCCATCTTCAGTCGGCACATTTCAAAACACGCAGCAGGAGCTAATACAAGCCTGCTTGCTTAGATTTCAATTAATCATCTTCCCCTCATCCCATCTGCCACCTCTCTTGTGAAGTCTGGCCCACCCAGCTCCCAAATTTATAGCACTCACAATGCAGAAGAGTTAATCGAATCCAACCTCTCAGCAAAATCTCTAGCATCTGCTCTTCCACATTTGGTTCCCAGCAAGGGCTGCTCAGTCCCAGCCTCATCTCCCTTGTTTGTACCATCCTTCCCAGCAGACCAAATGAAGAGCACAATTAATTAATTGGTACCCAAACTTGGGAGTTTCACATGCATCATTAGAAATAATCAAAATAGCTCTGCTGGATGTGTAAATATCTTTTGACTCTGCCTTATCGCATACTATTTGCATGGTAGCTGTATCTAGAAGCCCCAGCTCACTTGAGGATCTCATAACTGCAGGGCAGAAGTAGGTGAGAGCTGCAGTCAGATAAAGGGTGGGGAGGAAAAGAGAATAAAGCAGGGAAAGACAGACAAAACTACTCCATGGTCTATACCATGCCTTCACTTGAATCACACTCATGTGGGTCAGGCTTTCTAACAGCAGCTATTAAAACTGAAACAAAAAAAGTAATCAGAAGCAATATGTTCACCCCTCCCAGGCTTACCTACTTTGTTAAACAGAATTTCTCTACAGTTAGTAGATTTCGAAGAAGAGGCGATTTTTCAGTCATAACCACAATGTTTGATTTATCACAGACACCGGGGCTACAATATTTGCTGGCACAGTAACAACCAGGTGAAGGCAGGGCCAGGCAGCTCTGAGCACTGTCCCCAACAGCCCCAAACTGCCCTTTTACACCAGAGCCAGCTTCATTTCCTGAGTTTCTTACACATTCCCCCCACCAGGACACACCTTGTCCTGCACGGCCCCTGTGTGTGTGTGTGTGTGTGTGCCATTCCTGGATGTCAGCAGACAGAGCTGCACGGCACATCTCTCAAGGAGACATGTTAGCACTTTTTGTACCAGTATTGTTGCTCTGCCAAGATCAGCTCAGGGAAGGGGTGGGCCTGGGGACACTCATGGAAAACCTATTATCCACCAACCCAATCCCTCTTCTGCTTTCTTTGGGAGGATGGTACCTCGGGCATTTACTTATTCGATATTCATTATTTTTATCTGGAGCCCAGCTGCTTTAGCTCTACCCCTCATTTCTCTTCACAGCACTAATCATTTAGATGCATGTGTAGCTCTGAAACAAAGCAGCCATCTCTTCCTGCACAGCAAAGCCTGATGCCTTCAGCTGAAGACAACTCATGTGCCTACTCTTCTCAGCAGCAGGGATCTAAGGGGAGAGGTTTGGGGTATGTTTAATAAAAATATATCTTACACTGTTTACTGACCAAAGAGTTGTTCGACATATGCTCCATCCCAAGCTGTGTTTAAATTATTCCCTGAGCAAACAAAACAAACTGCACACTTCATCTTACCCAACACAGAAATAAACAGGACATGCAAAATATATGGTCCTGGTATAAGAGCCCATACAAAGAACACTGATCTCTCCTTTGCTTAAATATTTTCTGCACAGTGTTTGCTCTGTAATTTATTCTTCCACTGACTACAACAAATTAAATGTCAAAATCTGTTTATCTTATGAATTTTCAAGACTAATAGCACATCTCCTAGTTCAGCTTAAATAATGTTGTTGGTGAGACACCTCTTGATGGATTGTATAAATAAAACCAGATACAGAGATTTAAAACAAAACAAACAACTAAGAACTGTGGTTTTTCCCCATTTTTCTTAGTTCACCAAAGAGCCATGTGAATACTGCGATCAGCTCCATTTTCCCTAAACTTCTGAGGTGTTCAGGCCCTTTAAAGAGGAAAGAAAAGTCACTACCTGGAATGGATTACTGAAGAGCCACTTTGCTGCTTTCAGAACCTTCCTACCACGTCCTCTCTGTGTCCTGCCTTGGACATGGCTGAGAGGCAGGAGGGGATTGGATGATGCTGGGAGCTGAGCAGTCTTAGAGCACCAGGTGCCCACCATCCCCAAGCAGCCCAGCATGACCCAAGCTGACCCCCCAGCACTGGCCAAGTTGTGTGCAAGTGACCCAAGTGAAACCAGACTGGATGGAGCCAAGGAGGCCAGCCCAAACCGCAGAGCCCCCCTCCAGCCAGAAACATCCCTCAACTGATTCCAGTCATCCTTGGACAAGCCAAACCATGCAATTTGGCCATTAGCCCAGCCTTGCAGGACATTCCTGTAGAGCAATGCAGATGCTGCCATAAAGACTGATAAAAATCACTTTTTACCTTGACCTTTGAAAGCTGGACCTATGTTGGATATATTAGACGTCAGATCAGGGAGCAGGAGTGACTGTATGCAAGGAAGGATCTGACCCATTACCCACCATGGCCCTTCATCCCATATCAGCCCAAGCTGGGCTCTCCAGGGCTGCCACAGAGCCTGGAATACGGTCTGAGCTAACAGGCTTTCTGTGCACTTAGTAGAAATGTTTCCCACTAATTAAATTATTTACTTGCAAGTTGTAAATGGGCTACGCCTGGCAAAGACCTTTCATATCTCTGCAGCCACCTTATGTTAATTCACAAGCAAATTGTGCCAATTTATTTCTCATGAGTTTTAAAGGGCAGAGGGAGGAAGAGTCAATTTAAAAACCTCCTTGCAGCAGTGCCAGGAGCTTCCTATCATTTTCACTGCAAAAGCAGAAGCTGGGCTGTTCTTTTGCTTTCTTGATGCTCAAAACCAAAGCAACACATAATAACGGAGCTCTCCAAAGCCCAAGAGCCACCATCCACCTGCTGCCAGCAGTTCTGCTGATTACCACGTGCTTGGAGCCCATCCAGGATAAACCCATGAATTTCTGTATTGAGACTTTTGTAACAGGCTCAGGGCCAAGCTCCTTCACTCCTGGCAGGCTTAAATTGTCAGCAGCAAGGAGCAGAGGGGCAGATGGGAGCCTGTTTCCCAGTGTGTGTGTGATTCAGATGCTGCACCGGGGCTTTAGCTGGGGAAGCTGCGATATTGACTTTTTAGATCTGTCTTACCATGTCACTTCCCACCAAATATGTTTAAAGAGGACTCAAACAAAAGAATAAAACATCAGGGAGCTAATGGGGCTGATTCATGGTGGTGTTTCTCCAGATTTAGGTAATTCCTCTCAAAACTCCACTTCAAAAATGCAGAAGAACTGAATGCAAAGACCAGCAGTAGGAGCAGAGCAATTTCTGTGATGCAGGAGCAGTGCCGCAGCCCTCCAGGGGAAGGAAGGATGCGGGTGGAAAGGGAGGAAAGGAGATGGCCTTGATTTATCAATTACTAACTCAGTGAACAGGTTAGCAAAATGAGGAGGGCCCCAGGGTAAATAAATAATGCTTTGGTTGTTGCTTAGCTCTGCTGTTCCTGCAGAGGAGCCAAGCTGCAGGGCTTTCAGCAAGGCGTACAAGTGGGTACGTGGGATGAGGTGGCTAAAGAGGTGCCCTTGAGGAAAGAGCAAAAGGGTAGTTATGCAGATAACAGGGATGTTTCTCTGGCTCTTAGCATACACAAATCATTGTGGTGAGAGTGAACCAGTGATAGAAACTGCAGCATATGGACCTTTACGTTTAACAAGCTTCCTGTCTGAAGAGAAAAATGCATCTTTGAACAGTGAAGAGTCAGGAGGGATGGCACAGACACCTTCCCAAGGAAGACAAGCACCATACAAAGCAACAGTTTTTCAAATCAAGAGAGGCAGAGAAACATAAAATCCAAGGATCCTACTGTACCTGAGGGTATTTCCAAAGCAGCTGAAGCATTTCTTCTCCGATTTCTCTCCATAGCTGGGGGATTTCTTGTCCTGCCTGGGCAGCAAGGATGAAACAGCTGTGCACAGAGGTGGGTTTTTTTCTGTTTGTCCAAGTGTCCTTGATAAATCACATCTCTGCCGTGCTTGGAGGGCTGCACACTGACACCCCCAGCTGCCACCTGCCCGAAGTGGCCACCCTCCAAATGGCCCGTAGGTCAGGGGAGTGGTAGGGATGGTAAGAAAGCTGTCAGGACCCAGGATGGCATCTCACGAGCCTTATAATAAATGTTTCTAAAAAGGGTTAGATGGAGGCTCTGTTCAACACCACACAATTTACCTGAAGAGGGAGCCGGGGGAGGGGAAACAAGAGCAATGTGAGGTCCTGAAAGGTCCAGGTTGGACACTGGTCAGGGAATGCTCAGATGGACTCTTGTGCCAGCAGACATGTAGGGGTGGAATATATGGTTGTAAAAACACCAAGCAAAAGCAAAATAAAAAAATCGAGAGTGTGTTACCTGAACTGACTTTTCAGGAGTGTCTTTGATAAGAGCTTTGCAGTAAGGAATCCCTCAGTTTCTCCTGAAGCTGAAGATAAGGACTACAGCCAGAACCTATGGTAAATAAAGAAGGGTAACCTCCTTGGATTTAAGTACATTAACCACTACCCAAACAATAACACTGAAATTAAGGTAAGAAAAGCACGACAGCTCCCACATGACCACTGGGAGCTTCACGGTTCCTTCATTTAAATGATAATTTTACCAAAGTTTATTTCTTACTCAGCAGCAATGCTAAGAGGAAGGGAGCACCTCTTGCAGCTTCTTCTCACCAAGAAAATTCCAAACGGAAGATAAAATACCTGTAACTGAGAGAAAGAAGATTTACTTCAGTTTCCTTTGCATCCCTGTGTTTTGCTGAGTCTCATCCCAGTGAATTACAATAGCTCACTCAGTCTGGGACCTCTTTACAGTCTTCTGGAATTAGCTCCATTAACAAGTCATGGAAATATTCTGTTCAGGTGAAGGACTGGGAGAAGATATGCACTCTTGGTGGGAAAATCAGCTCCACACCTTTCATCCTGACACCAAGGGCTGCAGCCAGAAGCAGGCTCAGGTCCCTGCTGGAGTGAGGGCTTAGAGTAAGGGCTGTTCCATGCTTTGAGTGCTGAAGGAGACACCCACTCTGCCTGTCATCTGCTGGGAGTCAGGCCAGCGGTAGGGAAGACCTGAAAGCACCCACAGGAGCTGGGATACCACTGGAGAGGCAGGTACAGCCTTCAGGAAGGAGCAGGATGGGCAGACCTGGGATCCAACCTCCTCCATTGGAGCGGCCGGTTCTGCAGTGCCGGCCCTGACACCACACACAGTTCATGGTCTAAGAAGGTGTGTGCTCACAGTAGTGTGTCTGCTAAACCTCTCCATTACTGCAAGGGGAAAGTCGAGAACACTTTCCTGTTCCTGTGAACTGGTCACATCATTGCTGTGACTCTGCTTCCTGCTGATCTACAGCAGCTACACGATCTCAACTGCCAAGTGCCTCTGGGGAGTTAAAAGAGTTTAATGTTGAGGAAAGAGGCACATTCAGGGCTGGTTCGTTGGGGCTCATGAGCTGGAAAGTGCACGGAATATAGATCAGGAGAAGAAATACATCGTTAAATGCCTCTTTGAACATTACTGTCAACGACACTGAAATAGCCTGCCCAGGGAGGGGGTTGAGTCCCCATCCCTGGATGTGTTTAATGGTCATTTAGGTGTGGTGTTGGGGGATGTGGTTTAGTAGTGAACTTTGTAGAGTTGGGTTAATGATTGGACGTGATGATCCCAAGGGTCTTTTCCAACCTGAATGATTCTATGAACCCAGTAATAAAAATATTTTTAGGATACACTTACTCGTGAAAAAGCCTTTAAAAGGGATTATTCTGCAAAAGTTTGTACATTTTATTCTGCAAGATGGTACTGCACAGAGGTATTGATACAAGCCCCAAAGTAGAAGCAAACCAGATTATCCTGAATATCAAGAAGTGCAATGGTGTATTGCCTGCAAAAGAAATAAGGGTAATTTGGTATTGCGTAACTGTAGCCTCATTATCATCATGACTCAATTATTATTTTTACTGCATTGCTTTTTCCAGTGTCAGACCCACAGTTATCTCTAAATAAGAGGTTTATAGCCGCCCTCTTGGAAATCAAATGCAAGACAAAGAAAATTTTGCAGAAGACATTTTGCTGGCCTTTCACTGTTGCCTTCGTGTTAGGCTGTCCCAGCCAAATCCCAGCATGTGCTCTTGGACAAAGAGTTAAACTCCTTCCACGAAAATTACACACAGATTTTACAGGCCCCTTGTTTTGCACACTTTCATTAGAGAGAAGAAACAACAGCATAAGGCTTATCTAAACAGTGACCCCAAAACATGAGAAACTCACAACCTCTGCACAGATAGTCTCTGAACTGAAAAAAGGGCTCAGTTCCTTGATTAACAGAAATATTTACCCAGCTCTAGGGAAAATACTCAGCCACAGATTTTTATCTAACAACTTCTCCAGTGACAGTTTAATTTGGAATTTGGAATCAAAGGGGTAATTGAACTTCAACAAGCTTTTTCTACAAAGAACACTGAAAATTGCACTTTCTTCTGGTCTATGGATACTTTCATTGTTTATGGTATAATGTTCTTTTACCATCCAGGAGACTACTCTTATTTTATGCATTTGCAGACATAGGTGCAAACACCTACACAGGTATTGTGTGTTCCGCTGAGCTGTTGCAAAGAAAAAATGCTGGGATTTTCACATCTTGGGAGAGGTTTTAACCAGCTCCCAAATGTCACATGGCAGTTAAAATGGAACTATACTCATGTTTTTATTCAAATAACTACTCTAAAATTACAAAAGATAAGTACCACCTTTCAGCATGAATAAACTTGAATACATACTAAAAATAATTCTGCATTAACTCCTGAAGTAACTGCCTTTTGGAAGGTGTAAATGGATAGAGTTTGCTATTACCTGCTTTACATAACCGTATGTCAAAGAATTCAATAGAATGAAAATTGCATATCCAAAAAGTGAATCTGCAGCACTTTGAGAGGTTGTTTTACAGTTTGTTTTAAACAACTCAAGGTTTTTTTTTTTATCTAAGCCCAAGATTTTTGACACAATTCCCTTTTTCATTCTGAGTAGGTGGCATCAAAATTTTAGGGGATGGACAAAGAGGTCTGAAACACTGTTCAGGGATTAGGGTACTCTTCTCTCACCCTTTCTTACAACAGTTTGTACTTAAGAGAGTGAGTAGCCTTGGTGAAGTTAATGGACTTGACTACAGAGTAAGGAACAACTCAAAATGAGGAAGATGAGCAACATCTGACCCACTATTGGTAAGCGGACTCCAGTGGTAGATTGTGGTTTGAGTTATAATCTCCCCTTTTTTTCTAGCATATCACACCAGATTTTTTAACCCAATCAACTGTGTTTAGGATGAATTATTTTCTTGGCCATCTCTGGGTCTATATAGCACTTGATGGTGCTAGGAAGAACTTTCTCTTTTACTCCACACCCTCCTCCTCTTGTACCCTCTCTCACCTCTTACAGGTGGCCCTGGGAAGCCCAGGGCAGCGGGACCAAGAGGGATCCAGTCATTGTCCCTTCATCACAGTGCCACAGTTACATTCTGGTCAAGGAGCTCCGTGGTATTCCTTGGTGAGAACAGCACAAGACATCATCTGCTGCCATGGAAGATGCTGAGGCTCCTTCAAGCTCAGAGAGGAGATGGTTATTACGTGTCATTTCTTATAAATAAACTCTCTCAATACAACGAGTAGAAGTGCAACACAGTGAGAAGAAAAACACAGCAATGCTTTGGCAATTGTTTGGGGCTTACTTGAGGAAGGGCAGTGCTGGGTTGTGTTTCTTTCTCATAACTTGGAGGGCAATTTTCATCCTTGAACAAGGCATTATTTTCAGAAAGTACAGCGGCTGAGGTTCACCAGGAGAATACTTGAAACTGTGAATAATAAAATATTTATTAACACAAAACCAGCAAATTGCAGCCTTTTATTCCTAGTGGATAAAATGCAGAGAGCAAGGATGAGTTCTGTAAACCCAAGCAAAGCAATATCATAAAAGCAGGCAAAGCATAATACAAAATTAATTAGCAAGCCCTAAGATTTTGAGAATTATTGCAGAGGGTGACTTGCAATCATTTAAACCATTGAACACCATACCTTACTGCAACAGAAAACTCCAGGACTGATCATTTGCTGTATTTTTAAACACATAATCTATAAATACCTTGATCTTCACCCTGCCACTTCTCTAAACATCTTATTTAATTACAGAGACACACATTTTAAAAAAATAATGGGTTATACTGCACAATGGTTCTACTTCCCAACAATATTGTAGTATCCAAATTTCAAGCTGTTAAATGTGCAATAAGACTCAAAGTTCCAATATCAGGGAGGAAATTACACACTGGACCAGCTCCCATATGGAGTTTGTGAATTAATTTGGGATCCTTAAACCACTGGGCATGCAGGCTGGTTTTCCAACACGGTACTAGGTTCAACAACACAAAGTCATTTGAGGGTCCCTGTAGGAATCACAGGAGCAGATAGTCTTTCCATCAGCTTCAACGATTTCTCCTAGCACCAAGGCAGGCACTGAGACTCCCCCCATGACCAGGGAAGAGGTTCCTCACAAATCTGCTGAGCTGTCCTCTTGAAGAGCCCAGTTTCCTCGTGGCTGAGAGTGCTGTGATGAGTACTTTGGTTGTGCAAAAGCACAACCTGATGGACAAACTCAAGTCTTTACACACAAGTGCTGTGATACTTAACTAAGACAAGAATTTGAATCTGTGTTTGAGGGCTGCAGGGAAGATTTTTCAAGGCAGGTCAGCAACCATCAGGTTCTTTAAAAATAAATTCAGACCAAAATTTTGGCAGTGGAAACAGCGACGTGTTGGGTCTTCTGCAGACTTGTCCCATCCTATTAATTTTTGTTGTAGTGTCCAACTTGACATCCACTGTGGGTAGGGCAGAACGTCCTAATTTGTCGTTACTAAGAGTACCTCACTAGAGATCTCGTAAGTTTGCTCTACTCTGGTGACTTCACCCCTCTGGAAGTGTAAGCGCCTGGCTCATTTGGACATAAAACACCACACATTGAGAGTAGAAGGATTTTTGAAAGTCCACAGCTTACCCTTCTGTCTTCTGATGCTTGTTAGACATTTTCCCCTGACCACAACAGGAGCAGATTTAGACCAGCACAGGCTTCACTTCACAGCCAGTCTCCACAGTCACGCATTTGCAAATCATTCTTAGCTGTCGCTATTTATGCTGCAAACATTTCTTCTTTCATCCTTAAACACCTTTCAACGCCAAGCCTTTGCTACGTAGCAAACTCAAATTCAACAAGTGGATTTCAGGCATTTGTTGAAGAACCAGAAAATACAAACACACAGTCAAGGACCTTTGTCTTTGGGAGCAGCCATTTGCCATCATTTTCCTTCTGTCTACTTACATGTTTTAGCAGAGCTGCATGATTTTGTGTCTTACATAACATAGTCTGGATAGTTACCAAATGTCCCATATGTTGTAGGTCATTCCCACGGCTGTTGATGCTTAATCTCTCGTCTCCTGTTTCTCCACGAGCAGGCAGCCTACCAAGTTTTGATGCACATAATATACTGGGTAACAGAAAAGGATTCCTTTTCAGTAATAAAAAAAGGAAGGGGGGGGGGGGAGAGAAGAGAGAGAGAAATGTCTTGAACTAGCAGAGCAAAACATTTTAATTGAGCTGATAAATAAACCAAACCAAACAACCCCCAAAACACTCCAAAAACCACTGTTCAAGAAAAGTATCAAAATCTCTCACGAGGCAGCAAAATTTCCCCAGCTCTGAATTTGAAGGGTGGGTGCTGAGGGCAGGCTGGAATCTGGAGCAGAGTCAAGAAATTGTACAAAGAGCAGCTGTAGAAGAAGAGTGGGCATTTACAGGAGAAGCAGTAAGCAGTGCAACACCTAACAAATTCACAAGGGATTCACAAGGAAACCATGGCAGGAGCCTTCGCTGGTGATTCACGCTTCAGATTCTGAGGTAGAGAATTCCTGAGGTCCCACAGTCTCGTTTTTGAGAGTGTTTTGTGAGCAAAGTAGGTCACAGCTCAGCAGGAGAGGCACATTGTCACATTAAACTATGACGATGCATGGCTTCCAAGAGGGTTTCTTTTTTCTTTTTTTCGGCAGCGACTTTGTTTAGTCAAGTGCAATCCATATTTTAAGGAAAATAAGATGGTCATAATTTATGGGTCACCCCATTGTTCTTGGAATGGCTTTGTGAAAAAGGAAGGTGATTGCACAGTCCCACTACAAAAGATGGTGATTTGAGTAAGTAAGCTCAATTGTCTGAACAATATTCTACAAATGAGTGGAAAAAATTATATCAGGGAACAAAGCATGAGTCACACAGAATTACTCGATAAGAAACAGCAAGTCAAGTTTCATAGGCCTGAGGTAGCGTGGATATCTCCTGAAGTTACACTTAGCTGATGGAAACGAGACACGGAGAATAAAAATATCCAGAGAAATAATTGGAAAATTTCAGGTGACAAAAACCAAACCAAAACAGAACTCATGTCCTATTTCTGATAGCTCGCATAAACTCTGCAAAATGAGCCCAGAAATTATCCAAAGAGGTCTGCGGAACGGTGATGTTTTTCCCACTATCCCACCAGGAACAAGAGACTAATGACAGGAATGATTGAGGCTAGATTTTGACACTTGAGAGTACATAGAGTAGGTGTAGAAAAGATTACAGTTATGCACACAGATGGAAGAAGTAGATCACTGGAGAACAGAAGTGTGACAGTATTAAGACAGATAAAGTAATTTATTTTATAGGAAACTATTATAGAGTTGAGAATTATGGGGCTTTTTTTTTCTTCCCATCAGACTGAAAAGGAGAGAATATCTGATTTTATTGCACAAGATGTGTCATGTACTTCTGACGGTGTCAGGGAGAAATCAAATGGTTTAGAGAGTGGGTGAACATTTGGATTTCTACCTGATTGACAATGTGCAAGTCAGGGAATTGGCCTGGCATCAGTGAGTATCTCATTAATTTTGGCAGTAAATACTGCCAACGCTGCAGGAAAATGGTCATGTAACAGGTTCAGAATCAATACATAGTCCTCTGTTTAAAGAGTCACCATTGAAATTAATAATAATTTTACAAATTCCCTGTCCCAGGCTTCTCCTGTAGAAGCTGGAACAACCTCAATGTTTAGAAGTGGTTTTTCCCCCAATGTTTCTCCAGGCCCATTTAATCTAGTGACCAAACATAACCCCCCCCAAAAATGCTGGCAATAACCCACTGGGAGACACAAATCTGTGAGAACTTCCTCCCAAATCTGGCAAAAGATTCTGAGTCTTCTGCTCTGAATTAACAGGATTTCGTCTTGCTTTGCAGCAGTGACACCATGCACAGACCAGAAAATACTCTGCACTCGGGTACTAACGCTTCTGTCTTTGGTGCCAAGTAAAGACGGGCACAGTGGGATTGATTTCTAACATCAGAATGGTTTGGAGTCCAGTGTGCTGAGGCCAAACCCTCTCTTATAGCCAACCAAGGACTTTCACATACAACAAAAGACCAAATCTGAAATTCTATTAGAAAAGGAAGGAAGAGAAATAATATTTAAGGAGAAGCAGCTTGAGGTAGCTCAAAATTATTTCAGAAATTAATGAACTTTGAAGTAATTTGAAACGCTATGTAGGCACTTTTATAAAGTAAGAGCTCTAAAAGATCATAGAATCATAGAATCATTCAGGTTGAAAAAGACCCTTGGGGTCATCAGGCCCAACCATTAACCCTACTCTACAAAGTTCACCCCTAAACCACGTCCCCCAACACCACATCTAAACGAGCCTTAAACACA
>JAAGNO010008635.1:39623-56631 GCA_033439905.1 Ceryle rudis
AACCATTAACCCTACTCTACAAAGTTCACCCCTAAACCACGTCCCCCAACACCACATCTAAACGAGCCTTAAACACATCCAGGGATGGGGACTCAACCCCCTCCCTGGGCAGCCTGTTCCAGCATCTGACTACTCTTGCTGTGAAAATTTTTTCCCCTCATGTCCAGTCTAAAGCTCCCCTGTTGCAGCCTGAATCCATTCCCTCTTTTCTATCACTAATTACCTGTGAGAAGAGACCAGCACCAACTTCTCTACAATGTCCTTTCAGGGAGTGGTTAAAAAGCTGAGTGCAGAACACTCGTACAAAATATATGAGTTTTTCCTGCTAATCTTCCATAACATTATCTGTAAAACACATGCAGACAGTAGAAAAGTATCAGAGTTTTTCAGAGTCTTTTGTATATTCTTCCTCCGCACATTGGAGACAAAAAGAGTTGAACAAATCATCAAAGGAAGTGTATATGCCTAATTCCTCTTCGTTTCAATAACATACATATTTTCTGAGTATCCAAGTCCAGAGACCAGATGGTCGTTTTTCTCAGCTATTTAGGCACCTACACATGCAAATAGGTGCCCAGTGGTATTTTCAAGCACGTCCAAACACTTCGCTCTCTAAATAACCATTAGAGTATTGATGCAATATCTTCATCCTACGAGATTGTCCTAAAATATCAAAGGGAGAAATACTTCTATGGAAATCCACCAGTAACTGAAAAGATGTGCACCTCCAGGCACCACAGAGATCTGTGATTTTACAGCCAAATGCAATGCAACACAGGGCAAAGCAACAACAGCAGCTCCAAGAATAACTTGGCACAAGAAGAGTTAAAAACTCCAATTAAAGCTAGATAAAAACCACCACCAAATTTCTTCGTATCACAACCACGCGGCTGTCACTGGCTCTGCACACAAGGCATCCCTGTTCCTGAGATTCAACACTCAAAAGGTCCCCCAGCCCTCCCTACCCTCCAGGATTCCCCCAAACTGGATGAGGACACAAAAAATTACACTTGCAGAGGCTGATCTTGAGAAATTTAGCTGAAATTTACCCTACAAACATTCAACAAAGAGTCTCGAACCACAATGAGAGAAGAGCGAGGCAGCTCAGAGTGGAGTGTAAATGCTAAACAAAAATACTAAGATTTATCCCCCTCTTTCCACAAAGGTGGATTTTTTGTACTCTTAAGACCAGCAATGATCTCTGTTAAACCAAACAACCTGTGCTGGGTTTTATTAAGAAGGAATAAGGTGTTACTGTGGCTCTTAAAAAGAATATATGTTAAGAAGAATATATGATAGGTTTTGTCCGAGAGTTTTTTTATTTTATTTGAATTTTTTTTAGGTTCTTGGCACTTCAGCAAATTAGTTTACAGGAAAATATAAAGGAAGACTGTCTTGAGGAACAAGAGAGTTTTAAAATGCAACAAAAAGTTACAGGAAAAACTCTCTTAGCTATAGTTCATAGTTTTGTCTCAAAGGGAATTAACAGCATTTTAGGACTTTGATCTTCTAAAGAATAAGTTTCTCAACTTCATTAGCCATTTTTCTAGATTTTAACCGTGGATGCCACAAGAGATAAAAGCCCAGCGTTTTAAAAGGGACAGTCCCTTCTATATTTGGCCCAATTACCCTACTGAAGTTCAGTTCAGAAGTTCAGTTAAAGAGGGTTTTTTTTATGGCAGACAAGCTGTTATAATTAATGAGCATTCATAATTAATTAATGGCTGGCCTGATGTAGCCTTTGAGAAGGATCACAACCTTTCCCTTTAAGATCTCAACATAATGATTTCTCTTTAGGATCACAACTTTTCGCTCTACTTAAAATAATACAGCAACAGGTTAAACGACAGCGAGATAATTCCACTATTAACCGTAAATGAAAAGCCCTTCCGTTTGCTGTTCTTAGGGACCATACTGATTATAAAGCATGAATTTTAATAACAATACCATATTCTATTTCTCACCCGCATAGGTTCTGAACTAATTCAAGCGTTTGCCTCTATCTAGGCAAGGAACATGACTGAATAACAACCTCCTGCATCGTCTCAAACAGAAACAGCACTTGACAACACTGCTTTCCTCTGCAAGGTTAGGAGTCAGGTGAAGTTTTATTTTACTAAAGGGAGGGATGGGGGCATTAGATTCAAATATTTCAAGGGGCTGAGATCTGAGGTATTTCTATTTGCTTTATGTTTCATGCAGTTTTCCTTTTACGAGCGCTGTCACAGAGGTAAAATGATAATATTGTTATCCTGACTGATACTGTTTGTGGAGCTTTTCAGATTTATTTCCATGAACTTATGGCAATGAAATTAAAACAAACTGGTTTGCTCCAAGAGCGAGCAAATATTCCAGAAGCAATAAAATCTTAGACTATTAAAATAACCCTTGACACATGTTGATAGATTCTTCTTTCTAAGCATATTTAAGAAGTATGAAGAAGTTTCAGACCATCTTTGCTGAGGGCATTTCACAGCTTCCCTGGGTGGTGGCCAGTGAACAGCAGGGTGCTGCATACTCCCAGGTGAGCCACCACCCTACAATGAAGCAATTCCCCAAGGCTTCCCAAAACAAGGGCTGTTCCAGCACCATGCAGTCCCATCCCATTTGGGAACCACGGGCGCTCAGCTTGCCTCAGCTAATGATAATTAGAGTCTCAGGCAATGAGAGCTAAAGACACCACATCACCAGAGAGAACAGAGAGGGTGAAAAGGACTTCCACGGTTAAGTTGTGCTAACAGGAGAACCAAGAGGATGAGTAAGAGTGGTTTGCCCTCCAGCAGACATTGCTGGCTGGCCTTGCTGTTCACAAATCTCTTCCCATCTCTGCCTGGAAGATGGGCTTCCCCCTTTCTTCTGGCCTCTACCAACACACCAATAACCTGAAACAAGCCTTGCTTTCCATAAAGACTTGACCAGTAACGTCCCACAGAAGCAAGGAGAGGGTGATCCTAAGTTTAATGGGAGCCTTAAAAATGTGGAACATGAGAAAAATTGACAGATTTCATCTGATTCAAGGCTGGGTCTGCTCCAGGCAGGGACATTGCATCGTCACTTACATAATAAAGTCCTCCTCTAGGATTCAGACTCCACCACATAAAGAATAAACAGACACAGAAACTTGATGTACACTGGTACATCGATGAGCCTTTTTCTCTCTTTTTGGGTGAATGTGCTTGGTGAGGGATGCAAATCTTTCAGATCAGCCCTGCTGTAGGAACTGAAACTACAGCTTTACCCTTTCCATGTACATCTGCAGGTGGTTTTGGAGAGCACAAAAAAGGGAAGTGGCTGTTTTCCTTAACGAAGGATTTAATTAAAAAAAAAAAAAAAAAAAGAAATAAATCCTTTTTTTCTGCCAACCTACAGACAACCAACTTCAGTTTGGGAGATGAGAGTTCAGATGATGGAAAACTTGGCTCTGCTGGGGATTGACCATCCAGTGCCCTGGGCAGTCTTCCAGAGACACTTTGTGTGTTTTACAGGTTTCTATCTTAACCCCGAAAAGACCTTTGAGTTAAAAGCAACAAGCAATGTGATTTGTTGAGTCAGACTGCTATGAATGACAAATTAGAAATTATAAAACTGTTTTGCTTTATCAAGCGGCACACAAACAATTAAACTCCTCAATTCCCTGGCCTGCTGAGGAACACTGTGTTCAATTTTCCTTCAAATTTTTTTTTTTTTGCAGTCATAGAGGGAAATACACCTTAAAGTGGTAGCCAACCACACTGAGAGTCTGCTACTTCCCAAAATAAAGTTTAGCTAAAACTCTGAAGATTGTGCCCAGTCTGAGAAGTGCGATGGGCGGCTCTCTAAGCTGATCTTCTGCTGTTCCTACTGCTGAGGGGCACCCATGGACCTGCCAGCCAGCCCTGTTTATACCATTGTTGTTTCTCTGAGCCGCAAGCGGGCTGAGCTCACACTGAGACCAATAAATAACCAACCTGGAGGAGCACATTTGCTTTATTAACTTTTAGAAGCCCCCATGAAGCAAACCCTGATGCTGCTGGGAGGCAGGGATTACTCTACTGGGGCAGAGCTGCTGCATTAGAGCAACGGGACAAGGGTTTAACTTGCCACCGTGTTGATAGCTATGAAGATTTCAGCTCCATCCCTCCCAGGGTTCAGGTGCCTCTTCCACCCTGTTTTAGATTTTTTTTTTTTTTAAATCTTTTTTATCTCATCAGAGCACCTTGCCACCTTCAGTAATTAATCCTCCAGACCCCTGCAGAGTAAGGAAGGATTATCAAGTTTGGTTTTCCAAACTGGGAAGGGGGTTGCAAAATAGACACCTGGTTTGCACAGAGCCTGATCAGAGAGAAAGCCAAGCTTGGCACACATGCAGGGGGGCAGGGGTGCCCCTGGTCTGTAAAAAAGAGCCACAAAAACTTCTCTATGTATGTCTAGGGGACCACCTAGGTTTAACAACTCACCTTCATTGCTTGGTGTTGACTCCCCTCCAAATTTACAATCAGTATGGACCTTAAAAGAAAACAAAGCAAAAAAAATCAATAACCAGAGAAGAAAGAGCAACCCTGTCTACCCAACCTATCATCTGCTGCGTGATAGGCAGAGCCACAGCCTCCCATCACTGACAGACCTTGCCCAGATGCCTGCAAAAAGGGAGGAAAAATTTCTGACACCAGACAGGTCAGCTGTACAAAGCAAGAAGTCATGAATAAAGACAGGCTCTGCCAATAAAAGAACCCTCTGTGATGACCTGTGAAGCTTCCCAAACAAGCCTTGTCTCATCCCGAACACCTACTGCTGACAAAATTAAAGTAGGGAGAAACAGGGCTGTGCCAGAGGAAAAGAATTTCTAGCTGAGAGTTCAACGTTGTCTCAAAAGATGATGCAGATCCTGTCTCAAAAGATGATGCAGAACCCCCCCTCCCAGCCCCTCCTGATCTGAACTCCCTCCAGTGGAGATAATATTATGGTTAAACACAAAGTTTTACAGCATACCAGTGGAAGGGGCAGGAGGAGGGTTACATATACAGGTTGAAGGTGCTTTGCGCAGCAGCCTAGAGAAAGACTCATTTTATTCCCTTTGAGAAGAGACATGAGTAGGAGAGGGATGAAAAGTACTATTCCTCACAGGCTCCCCAAACCTGCTTCTGCTCCCGAGGCAGTATATTCAGGATGGGCCAGACATTGCCTTTTATTCATACTGCAGGTTGGTAAGGGATTGCTAGCACCAAAAGCAGAATGTATCCAAAAGAAAAACCTCGCAGTGACTTGTAACAATTCATACCTTCTTAACTAAAATTCAACCCCCAATAACTGGGGTTAAATTCTGGGGATACAAACACTGCCTAGAGCACGTAGCCCTGGTAATGCACATACCTATTGTTGGACATATCTCCCTGGGTTGTGACTGGCTGGATCAGGAGCCAGGCCCAGGTAGCACCGTTGTGCTGTGGAGACAGGACTGACACGGTCACAAGCTAACACATATAGGCAGCCCACAGAGCAGCAGCCTGTGTCTGTCTGAGGACTGAGCTGACACATGTCAAATGACCTGGGCTAAGCCTTTCTCCTGCTCAGAACTGGGCTGCAACAGAGTCCCTGTCTCCTTTTGCACCCAGCTCATCTCACAACTCAGTGCCTCATAAGTAGTAGTTGGTTTAAGTGTAAAAGATTTGCCAAAGACAACCTTTCTCTACTATTACAACTTTTGCTTTTACTTCCAAAACACCCTCCTGCTCATGTTCTACATGCATGGCTATACTGATGCTGCATCCCCTGGATCCCCACCCACACACTCCCCCCTGCATGAAACTCACTTGTGCTTTCCCTTCTCTATACACCAAGGAAGTTACTGCAATGAGAAAATGAGAGGTTTTTTCAGGACACAGAGAATCCACATCTCTACCATCCCAAGGACACAAAACCTTTCGCTATGGGTGAAGCTCCCAGCAGTGCAAAACCCCTTGGAAGCTCTGTTGAGCGGCTGCAGTATGCTGGACTAGTGATTGGAGGGCTGGGAGAGAATCATTCTGGTTGGAAGAGACCTTTAAGATAATCAAGCCCAACAATTAACCCAGCACTGCCAAGTCCACCACTAAATCATGTCCCTCAGCACCACATCTACATATCTTTTAAAAACCTCCAGGTGTCTTCACTGCTTCCTGTGGGCAGCCCGTTCCAGGGCTTTACAACCCTTCTGAGGAAGAGTTTTTTCCTAATATCAAACCCAAACCTCCTCTGATGCAACTTGAGGCTGGTTCCTCTTGACCTGTCACTTGTTCCTTGGGAGAAGAGCCTGACCCCACCTGGCTGTAACCTCCTGTCAGGGAGCTGTCCAGAGCCAGAAGGTCTCCCCTGAGCCTCCTTTGCTTCAGGCTGAACAACCCCAGGTCCCTCAGCTGCTCCTCACCCTATTTGTGCTCTAGACCCCTCACCAGTGGATGCTGCCACCATTCACTAAACAGGCAAAGTTATTTCTCTGCACCCACCTGAGTAAAACTTACCTGGATGGCAGGAGCTGCAGGATGTTTACTCTCCATCCTCTGCTGGAGCATGACTTAGTGAATCATGACATTTCTTACAACCCAGAGAGAATGAACGATTTGGACGTGGCCCTTATAAAATGCATGCAAGCTCCCTTTTTCACAGACTTTTCTGGAAACTTTAAGTGCTTCTGCTTAAGCTGGTGCAAACATGCCCCAAGAAACCTCATGTTAGACGTTAGTTTTAAACAGCACACACAGGCTCATTTGAAACAAAATATTTGCAAGACATCTCTGCCCCTGAGCCCATTTCTTCAAGTATCCAGCTCCACATTTAACGACCAAAAGCAAGATCCCCAGATTGGGTGTCTAGTGCTTAGTTTTATGCCCCTGGACTTGAAAATATGGTCCTTAATATCTGATTCTCAGACACTTAGAAATAAAGTCTTTTCCTTTGTAGTGAGTAAAAAAAAAAAAAAAAAAAAAGGAAATAATTTCTGTGTATTATTTTTATTTTCTTTCTTTCTTTTATACGGTTTTAAGGCTGCTTTTATGTAGCACTGGAAAGTTACAGCCCATGATTTGTTGCATTCTGGTCTGCTAATAGAAACATCCCCTGACTGCCGCATGCTCCTAGGAGCAGAAGGATCCTAACGCAGATTGTAAATGGTTGCATGACTGAGAAGGATAATGTTTCTTTCCACTTTCATTCCCCTCGGTTGATATTTATCATGGTAGGGGTTGTATAAGCATAGAAGAGAGATCATGCATTATTTACTAGTCTGGAAATGGGGAAAAGGCTCCAGCCTCTCACAGCGTGGCCAAACCTGGTTAGATTTGCCTCCTGTTTGGTGGGAGCTTGGCTGAAGGATTAGCAAAGCAAATACAACCACCCTGCCAGCCCTGAGAGCAGCTGTGCAGTGGTACCAAGGGGCCCGCTGTCTGTTGTCACTTCTTTCTGCTCTGGACAGTTCATGTCACTATTTATTTCACACTATGGCAAGAGAGCGTGGAAAGCTCAGGCCAGAACTGCCACCAAGTCACCGCAACCATTGATAAATTCCTTGGGGTCCTGAAGCTCCAGGAGGCTCCAACACCTCTGAGACAAAATGTCTTGCTCTTGAACATAGCTGAGGGAAGACATGGCCATAGAAGAGGGCGAGATAGAGAGGCAGAGAGTTTCTCCAGCCCTGGGATTGTCCCTGTGATGTCCCCAGGACCAGAGATGCTGACCTGGCTTCCAGATGCGCCAGGAAGTTGCAACACTCAAAGGTTTATTATTGTTAAACGCCAGCCAGTATCAGAAGCTCTATGTTTGTCCTTGCAGGACCATTGCCAGCACCCATTAAAAGAAGCTAATGAAACAAGTCATTAAATATTGGAAACCTTGGGGGGGGGGGGGGGGAAAAAAAAGAAAAACAAAAAACAAAAGAAAAAAAAAAGAAAGAATGATGAAGAGTGTGGGGGAGGGGGGGGGAGGGAAAGTGAAAGAAAAAAGAAAAATAAGAACCAATAATAACAAAAGTACTAAATAAGAAATAAGTTAATGAAGAAAAATTAGAATCATAAGATCATAGAATTGTTTTGGTTGGAAGAGAGAAATTACAAGGAACTGAAGATTTTTAAACACTTTTCCAAATTAAAGGGAACAAAGGGAAAAGATCAGCTCTTACTTTTGTAATTAAGGTATTCTTTATGGCAATTTAGCTTTCCTAAGATTAAGCCTGGATACAGTGCTGCAGAAAACATCTGATTTACTCCCAAGGGCTTCTCATCAGGTTCTGTATCAACCTCAGCCAGCCAAAAAGCAGCGGGAGTTCTGTGCACTCTCGAGCCCACGTGCACACAAAGCTCTTGTAAAACACCCTGAGGGTTTATCCCAGTGCCGGGTGGTTGGACCGTGACCGTTAGCAATGGTCTTCAACCCAAAGTGCTAGAGCTGGAGCTGAACTATTGTATCTTCAGGGCAGAAAACAATTTTTCTAAGAATGACAGATAATGTTTTGTAGGAGTAAAGAGGAAAAAAGAAACCAACAACCCCAAAGATTCCATCTCTGTGTCTATGTGCAACCTGTATGAGAAGACTGAGGAGGCTCAGAGGGGGCACCCCCTGTTTGCAGGGAACCCACCCACAGCTGCACAAGGTCGTATGGGGGCCCTGACCTGGCACAGCAAAGAGCCTCTTTGTCCCCTCCTGGCAGCGAGGTGACTGTCCCATGGATGTGCCTGTCCCATCCACCTCCGGGGACACCTCCAGTGGCTCAGGGCAGCACTCCCCATAGGCTCAACGGAGGGAGGAAGGTGGAGGATGAGCACACGGCCACTGAGGAGCACCCTGACAGACCCCTTTCTTCTCCACCTCTGCCCAGTTTGATACCAAGCCATCAAGCAGTGCACCATGGCACTACCATAAACACACCTCTGTTCGGGGACAAAATGCAGCCATGACTACGACGTTCACGTGCATCCTTTGTAGTATTCCCCCCACCCCCAGTAACATTTGCAGAGATGCTGTTTATACCAAACTTTTTGATAAAGTATGTGAAACATTCAACATCTCCACGCTATTTATAGGAATCAGCCCCAGATGCCTTCCTGCTTTTCCTACGAACTAATAAAAGCAATAAAGTAAACAAATAAAAAAGGTTGCAAAATTTGGTTAAACTCAAAGATGTTTTAGGGAGGAGAATGCTGAAGACAGGATGGTCCTGGGAAACCATCCAGCCTCCCAGACATCCGTATCGTGCTGCTGCTCACAAACTCTCCTATTTCAAGATGTGGTGGGTAAAACAGTTGCAAACTATATTAATTTTTTTAATGATTCTGTTGATTTTTCCAGCCCCAGTGCTGCCTGCCTGCCTGCCTCAGTGTCCCATTCTTTGAACCCACAAGGAGTAAGTAGGTGTAACTACTGTGGCTCTGCAGGGGGGAGACATGTCCCCAGGAGGAGCATTAGGTACAGGCAGAGAAAGACACCCCCACCAAGCCATGCTGCAGAGCACCATATGGAAGTCAGCTCCCTTGGGCTGGAAAAAAAAGCAAGAAGGAAGGGAGGAAAAAACCAAAAAAGAGGAAGAAAAGTCAGGAAAGCCTTAGAGGAAGATCTTGTGAATTCAAAAAGTCCCCAAGACCTGGAGGCAAACACGCAGATGGCCTCTCTGAGAACAGATGCAGAAGGATGCAAACAGGGATGCGAGAACCTCCAACTGCTCCAGCAGAGCTGCTGTAAGTACAACTGGTTTAACTGGAGCACCCGGAGCTGGGCAGGAGATCAGGAACACACTGACCAGGGCCTCAGAGTGCCCTCTAGTAGAGATTTTATATTCATTTATTCAAATCTAACTGACCAGAAGATTTCTCCTCTCTTTATTCCCTCTCTCCCAGCAGAAACATTTATTGTGCCAAGTGAAACGTTTAACCAGCCGGGAGCGCGAGCTGCGATATCTCCTCCTAAGCGGCTTTAGCATTTGCTTGGATCAGCACCCTGGGAGCAGGGGAAAGTGTTTTGCCCTCTCCTCTCTGCCCACTCACCCAGTGCTTCTCTTCCTCTCTCCTCTTGTCCCCTTGCCCCTTTCCTTTTCTTTTTTTTTTTCCTTCAAGTTGCAATGTGTTAAAATAAAAGCATTAACAGAGCTTATCTGATGCACGGGAGCGAGAGATTGCGAGAGCGAGCTGGCGAGCAGCCAGCAGCTAATAGCAGCATAAAAGCAGTTTGATAAAAAAAGGGGAAAAAAAAATACATTAACATGCTAATTGTCAGGCTGGAGAGGGTGCTGGGGACCATATAGAAGGAATGAAAGAAAAAAAAAAAAAAGGCGTTTCTAATTATTCTAGATTTTAACAATAAAGGTCGGAGGAAGAAAGCAAGGTTTTGATACAATTTTCTTCTTTTTTTGCCCCATTCTATGCTACCCTCCCCCAGCTTAAAACCTCTAGCCAGAGCCTCAGGCACTCACGGGGATTTATCAGAAGATCTCTTCCTTTTTAGCATCGTGTCACTGCCAGATGCACCACGGGCTGCGGAGCTGGTCGGCACCACCACGCAGTTCTCCCCTTCCCACGGTAGCGAGTGACGCTGTGGTGGAGCTTCTGCTGGGGGGAGAAAAGTCATCTTTGACATAGCCCTGAACAGTCCCACCTCACAGCTCAGCTGAGCCGAGGACAGAAAAGAGGTTTCCAAAGAGCTGACCCTCCTCTCATTCCCAAGGAGGCTTTTTTTTGTGTCTCATTTTTTTAAACAATGGGAAAGTGGTAACATTTTTATTTATTTATTTACTTAAATTTCTTTTCCTCAAAGCAATCAAAAGGAGTGCCTGGAAAGCTCAAGGAGAAAGCTCAGCCTCTTAACACTAGCTCCACAGCGTGCTGTTAACCGAGATTAGGAAAGTCAACTCATGCTTCACAGCACCAGGATTTCAGCGGCACAGAGCCTCCCGAGGCAGAGAAACCGCGACGGCAAATTCAGCAGGATCTCAAAGCAGCAGCAGCCGCCTCTCCTTGCAGATGCATGCCATTTAACCCTGGATTTGTGCACATCCCGCTTCTGGAAATCAGCTGGAAATCCATTGTGCCTTCCCTTCACGGGCTGTGAGCGCTGCCAGCCAGAGCCTTGGCTCTTCTATGCCCGGCTGCCCACTCCGGAGCTGGGGTAGGGCAGAGCTTTTTCCCATGCAGGTGGAGTGGGGTTCCCAGCAGACTCCTGGAGCTCCCAGCTTGTCCCAGCTGACCGGCAGATGATCCAGTGCATTGCCCCAAAAGAAGTGTGCTGGGGGAACAAGGGCCAGGACACGAGGTACCTGTATCATTTTTGATTAATATTTGTGGATGAATGCTGTAAATACGAGCCAAGAAGATTTAAAAGAAAAGTCACTGAGCCATACAAGGGAATTAAATTGCTTTTAGACAAAATGTGGTTGGGTTTCAGCCTTTTACCAGCAGGAACATTATTTCTTTCCTATGCCAAAGACTGACTACGTTTGCTCTCCTGCTTTACTTCTACCGTGGAGGATATTTAAAGCAAGAACATGTATAGTGAATTGCTAAATTCAACCAGTGCCACCGAAGCTCACCTCATCATTCAGACCAACACTCCCTACCTGAGCGGCACACCAAGACCCGTGAGCTCCTCCGCTTTTTACATGTCGACAGCCAGGGTGTTAAAAGAAGGGGAAATAAATAAGCCAGACCTGGTGACTTACATCATTCTGTTTTTCTTTCTGCTCTTGACTGTGACACTCATTGTGCTCTTCATCAACTGCCAGCTGAAAAATTCTTTTTTTGCCACTCTTCCTTATGACAGATCGCTCAGGGAAGCGAGGAGCCCGTGGAGGACACAAGCTGTCTGACACTAGAGAGAAACTGTGTCTCACAACAGTAGCAGGCACCAAACCCTGTGCAATAAGGGCGTTACTGCCAGGTGTCAGTGACTGGATGTGACCCTCTTTAGGCTGCATCGTGGGAAGATATTGCTGGGGAAGGGGGGGGCGGGGGGGAGGGAGAAAAAAAAAAATGCTGTATGCAATTCAGAATAGCTGTAAATAAAAAGCTCTGTTATGAAATAATGAGAAAACGCTTTAGCAAATTTATATGGTTTTGTGCAAAAACCAACAATTGCCCTGTGATACCAGATTAAGCTCTGTGTGTATGCAAATGTCATCATCCACCCATTCAGTGTCCATACAAGGATATTTGCATTAACAACCATCTCTAATTTGGGCAGCTGGTAGAGCTTGTTACCCATGTTTTTGAAACCATAGCATCAAATGTAAAAAAAAAAAAACCCACAGTGTATTTACCTAACGGCTCCACGCTCAGGATACGAGTTTACTTTCCAGACCCATTTCTCTTGACTGCTGCTGAAACTGCGTGGTAATGCAGTGGGAGTCCTGCCAGGCAGGAGGAGAAAATGAAAAATGTTTATTTAGACTTCTGATTGTGATTCTGTTCAGGGTGTTTTTGATGTTTTACTCCATCATTGATCGGGCTTTAAGTCACCTGCTACGAGAAACACTAAATACCTAAGAAATTTGTTTTCAGAGGAAATTATTTGCTACGGTATGAGACCAAAATAGTCAGGATGGGGAGAGAAAAATAAATATCATTAACCATACTTAAACTAACAAAAGGGAAGAGCAGAGTGCTCTGAGTTCAGTACAGAAAGCGGATAACTTCTGAAAGCCATAAAGCACAGTTTTATAGGAACAGTTGCTTTCGTGCACAGTATCCTCAACTCCTTGCTCTTCACATACATCCAGCACAGTTAGGAGCGTGGTTATCTATATGGCAACAGCTTGATTCAAGATTGGCAAACCCCACCACTTCTAATTAGTAGTTATCTGATTTCATTCTGAAAGCTTCTGCTTTGCCTCATTAGCTGCCACGCTATTTTATAGCTGCTGATTTCTAGTAAATTTGCAGTTCCAGCACAATTCCAGATCACACCACGCAAACCCCAGAACAGGATCTGTATTTCCCCACAAGCAGTGGGCAAAGGGCTGCTCTGCTTGTTGGCTTTCACCCCAGGGGCTCAACATACAACTGGACATTCAGCTATCTAGAAACACAGAGTCCTAAACCCTATTTTGGCTCCATAGTGGATCATCTATCAGAAGCATGGGTTTCTAGATGCTGTGCCCCTAAATCCAGTTTTAACACGCAGAGGGCAGCAGAAGTGCTGTGTGGGTGTATATATATAAGTACAGAAGTTATTTGATCCAAAATGAGGAGATTTTACAATGCACACATACAATTCTATGACACACCTGTAGGCTTGCACTCCAGCACGCAGCCGAAACACGTATATACAGGAGCTTGATGGCAAGCTTTTTTTACCCAGAAATTGCACCGTTGACAACACTTCCGTGTCATTGTCTTGGTTACCATGTTTTCTTATGCTCGAGAAAGTTCAACTACTATATAACGAGCTTAAATATTTTATTTCTCGAAAGGTGGCCAGTTTTTATCTCCTCTGAACCAAATTTAACTGGTGTAATTCCAAGTAATCCATGTAGAAAGCGAGAATAAATTCACGTGTGTTCATCTCAGCCCTTTTTGAATAAACCGAGTTTTATTAAATCAGGCATTTCTTATTTATTTTTAAGTAACAACAGCTTGGTTTTCAGCCACCAGCCATAACGAGTTTGGTCTAAGAATTTCTGCTGGCAAAAGCCTCAGAACCTGATAAAGCGCATGTCGCACTGCACCCTACTGTACTTTATTTAAACGTTCAAGAACAACCCCAGAATAATCCTGTTTTCCTCCACAGGCTGGTAATTGAATAGCCCAGAACAACCTGTCATGCTTAGAGCACTGAGTGATATACTTGGAAAGCTTTTATGCATGCCCTGTGTTGCTCTCCTCATTACCCAGCATCATTTCTACGGCAGAAGGCAGTTCTGTTAACGATGTTTGAACCAACGTATGAAACCTACGCGTAGAAAATATCTGAGACACTCTCTTTCATCAGGCCTAAAATTCAAGCTGCCCATAAAATCCACTTCCCAACTACAGGCACACCGGAGAGGCACCGACGGGCATTTAGTCCCTTGTAACTGGTTTATTAGGTGCGTGACACACGAGGCCCCAAATGTATAGCTCGGACCTTCCCCTCACCTTCTGCCAGTTGCCCCTGCCACACACACACCATTCAGGGTGGCTTTAGAGAAAGCCCAACTTTGACAACGTGCTTTTCAAAGCAGCCTCTTGACACTCGCAGCCCCGCGGCAGCGTCCTACCCAATGGCCATTCCTCAAGGTGGAAGGGCAAAGGACGAGCAAAACACCAGCAATCCCGGACACAATGCCGTGAGAAGTGGGGTGGCCCCAGTTCAGAGCAGCTCTTAATTATACGCTTTGCTTTTGAGAAATGAGTAGCTCCCACAACGCTTTGGAGAGCATCCATACACTTAAAATACATGGCTGCGTGCTCCACACGTTGAATGAGGTTTTAACTCTTCCTCCTCCGGGCCAGGAAAGCAACAACTCATCGCTTCCACCTGGAAGCAGTGAGATGTTTGGCACCTGATGCCACCCTTCCAGAAGGTCATTATTATTGTTGTGCTGTTAGATAGCGGTGACTTGGCAGTGCTGGGGCCCTCAGTTCAGGAAGGGCAGGGAACTGCTTGAGAGAGGCCAGTGCGGAGCTACAAAGATGATGGAGTGGAACATCTCCCTGCTGAGGAATGGCTGAGGGAGCTGGGTCTCTCTTTAGCTTGGAGGATATTGAGGGGTGACCTCATCAATGTTTACATTATGTAAACGGTGAGTGTCAGGAGGATGCAGCCAGGCTCTTCTCAGTGTCATCCAGTGATAGAACAAGGGGCAATGGGTGCAAGCAGGAAGATAGGAGGTTCCACATAAATATGAAAAAAAAAACCCCTTCTTCATAGTGAGGGTAATAGAACACTGGAACAGGCTGCCCAGAGAGGGTGGCGGGTCTCTTTCTCTGGAGACATTCAAAGTCCACCTGGACACATTCCTGTGTGACCTGCTCTAGGTGATCCTGCTCTGGCAGGGGGTTGGCCTAGATGATCTTTTGAGGTCCCTTCTAATCCCTAAGATTCTCTGACTTGATGTTCTTAAAGGTGTCTTTCAACCAAAACGATTCCAAGATTCTGTGATGTCAGTCCGTTGGCTTTAACCTCTCAGTCCACAGATGGTTTTGAACTCAGATGCCTGAGCTGTTGGCACAGACACCTCCCACAGGGACTCTGCCATGTTGCTGGTACCGAATAACCGAGGAGGAGCCACCAGCATGATGCTCCTCTGGGAGAACCCCAAAACTGGGACCCTGCTCATTCCATCACTCTGCCTGAATGTTGGGTTTGTTAACATCTGGGGGGACCCAGCAGCACCCATCTTTCTTCTCTCATTTCCTACCTGTAGGTGGGCTGTGTGGGGCTTTGCTATGGGCATTCACCCTCCTGCATTTGCCTTCCTCCCCCCCCGCAAAAACCAGTAGTGGAGTGTTTTCTACGCCCCGTGCCATATGGCCATCACACCTGACACCTAGAGAAGACTCATCTGTAGGACTCACAGGTTTGTCAAACTACACAGCAAGGCAAAAGGCAAAGAATAAATCCCCAAAGCTAAATATTTCATGTCTATTTGGGATGCCTCAGGCTGGTAAATACCCTGGCGTCGCATGGCAGAGCAGAAAGCAAAGCTGCCTTGCACGATCGCACTCTCCAAACCGGTGTCAAACCACAAAAGCCACAGCTATTTGTAACTGCACTCGCTCTAATGAGTTTTCTTCTAGTAGTATCTTCAAAAGAAATGAAAAGCCTTTATCCCAGGACACCACTTCAAAACAGGAATCACCAAGATGAAAGCTCCTCCACAACTCAGCTTCTATTAATAAAAGAAAGAGAAAAGGCTGGGGACTTACATAAAGCCGTTGGCGAACTCTAACAAGAGCGAGGGTTTAGTTACACTTCGGAGTTTTTGCTGTCCTTCCAAACTCACTAAAAGTGTTTTCAGAGAATGGCTGAAGAGGCTGAGTAGGGTCCAAGCCTTGATTTCCTAGTGACAAGCAGCCACCCCCGACTCATGTGCAGGAGTGCGTGGGGAGACCCAATCCCAGCAGATGTGCTGGGCAAGAGGTTTGGTTCTGCTCTGCCAAGGCACAGCATCCCTCTCTGAATGCTGCTCTCACCATTGTTCTCCTTCTCCTAAACCTTTTGAGTGCCAGCAGCTTTATCCACCTGGTATTCAGAACATTAAAAACACTGGTAGATCCATCCGAGATGAAAGGAAGACACAGCTGGATTGTGTTCACAGTGCATTTGGCTTTAGGAAGTTGTTTCTCCTGAGCCTTAACTCACAAGACCCTGAGCAAGTACAGAAGCCAAAAGTATAAGTGACGAAGTTCGGTTTAAACCCACTAATCCATACGGAAAGTCTCCCAGGCAGCAAATGACACGCACCATCACATCTCTGGAAGTTTTATTTCCTCCTCTTTCCCTTATTTCTGCCCTCCTGGCAATATCAAATTCCTCCCAGCAGGGCTGAGCATTTGCCCAGGCAGTGCCCGTAGTATCTACCACCAGTGAATAAACTCTGAGACACAATCTGTCTGCTCCTAAACTTGCACTTCCCACTTTAACATACCGTATTTGCCTCTAATTTCTTCGAGAAAACTCCAGGAAAATTCCTTCTGTAAAGGTCTTTTAGAGCGAGACTGTTCTCACCAGAGACCTGAAATCTCACAGATCACAAGAAAATGAGTCTCCATTTGGCTCCTACAGAACAGATCCTATTTTGTCTGTCTTGCAATGTCTCTGAAATTCCTCCAATCCAGCTCTAAAGCCGAAGTCGCCCACACGACTCAAAGATTTGAGAGTTTGCTGACAGCAGTTTCTGTATCTAAAGAGACGCCAGGAAAATGAGATTTTGCACGAGCGATTGGATTACACAGCACTTCCTGCTTAGTCCTGGAAATAACCATTTTCTTTACAATAGAAGATGTACAACTTCAAAAAAGAGAATGGGAAAAAAAAAAGTATTTATAAAGAACAAAATAAAACTGGCCTTAGAATAAAGAAGCTGATAATTTTA
>JAAGNO010008636.1:0-17049 GCA_033439905.1 Ceryle rudis
TGCTTCCAGGGCAACCTGATGTAATTTTTCCTTTTTCTTACAAGGTTTCATCTGGCCAATTTTAAATTTATTTTATTTTTATAAAAAAAAAAAAAAAAATTAGGAAATTCACCAGTGTGAGGAGGATTAAGTGTGGATAATCCATTTTTGTGACTTATTCTGATAAGAGCTCATCAGCTCCCTATAGCCTTGTATTTGACGACAGTTGCTGACAGATTGCACAAAATATGTCTCTGCATTTTTAGGACCCCGAGACAGCATCTTGCAAGCAGATAAAACCAAATAAAACCTGACAAACCATCTTTGTACTGGGAGAGATGAGAAGGAAGTTTCCATTGGAGGATTTGAATATGAAACTATGAGGAAAGGCATTGAGTTATAACTTAAACTCCTTAAAGGTTCTCTTGAATGTGAAGGATTTCAGTTAATTAAAAGTTATTGCATAACTGCTGCTGGGGAGTGAAAAGTTTATTTTTAATTATACCACCTTACATAATAGTTATATGGAGACAGAAACAGCATGATGAATTGATAGAGATTTAAATATACCTTTTTTAATACACCAGAATTAAAAAGTGAGGTGTTGATGCATTCATTCATCCTTGACTTGTACCTCCAGCCTGGATCTGTTTCAGGGTCTGTGCTTTAGCTCTCAGCTTTTGAGGACAGTATCAGTTTGTTCCGTACTGGTACAGCCCGTGACTGTGGTGATGACTTCTTGAATGTGGAGTTCATCAAGATAATAAGTACTCTTGTCTGCTTTCAGCTTCTTTTTTGATCTTGAAGTGTTTTGTCCAGCAGACCGGTACATGTGCATCTGTAACTAATGCACCAACAAGTAATTTCTATAATTTATCATAATTGTGGAAAACCTACTTAAGCTGGATGATTTCTCAAGTAATTTATTTAACAGAGGTTGTAAGACTATATTTTTTGCCTTGATACAATGAGCTGTGGGCTTTAAAAGCTGAACATGCAACAGGACAATTAAGTCTATTGTTTTTAACCAGAGGGAGCATCTATAGAAGCACAAAACACAAAAAAAGGAAGGTGAGATGGATGGGAACTAAATTTTTCCTTATAACATAAGGAAAAGAGAAACTGATTTTTTTTGTCTCTTAAAAATACCTCATATGAAATACTCCCTTCTCTCCTTATTTGTAGTTGCTGTGTGTCTGCTCTGTATTTACCAGCAATGGAGGGATGTAAGTGTGGTGCTTTTGGTCATTAGAAAAACTTGCCCTGCTCTTGCACACTTGGGGATGGGTACTGCTGATGGTGGCTGGGGCCTGCAGTGGGGATATGCTGGGGCTCTGATGGCTGAAATGGTGTGTTCTGAAGAGTGATGTTCACTGTATCCAGCCAAAATATTTGTCTGGAGGAGCCAACAGCAACCAATCAAGATGAACAGAAAACCAGACAGGAAAACAGGAGCTTGTAGAGTGGTTGTGTCTTGACCCTTTTTAGACTTAAAAAGGCTTGTTTCTAGCCATGAGCAAACTACTGTCCTTTTGCTTTTGCTTTGACAGGCAGCTTTCCTACAAAAGGACTGATGATGACAATGATTATTGTTGAGTTGGCCTATGTTGTGAAGGGTTTTAAAGCTAAATGATGATAGACACTTACAATAGCTCCAAGGAAATCTGGTGTGAGACTCCTCTGGTTTGTGGCCTCAGTCTGCTCTTCCCCCTCTCCAAATTCTGTAATTTCTGTAAGTACCCAAAACTTTCTTGAGTTACAGAGGAAAAGCTGGAATTGATTTAAAAGCTGACTTAATGTGGCTTTCGTCAGAAACTCCCAGCTATTGAGTATTTCTGGCAAAGTCTTGTTAGAGGTTTAGATCTTGCTTTGTGAATGCATTTATTAATGAACGTCTTCTCTTTCATGGCTTTGATTATTTTTTTTAAATGGAAGCCATCACAAAGGATTTCGCTGTAGTGATCTTTTAATTCTTTTGTCTTAAAAGTATTTGTCAGCAAAAGCGTATGAAATTGAATGAATGTAAAGATTAACAAAATAAGCTCCTTTTAATAATAGGGAATTAATGCAAAGAAGATCTGCAGTATCAGGTTGTATCTGTGAGGTCAGACATGCAGAGATCCCTGACTGAAGTACATGAAGTCTTATAGCTGGAGCTGAGTTTATTGGGAATGACCAGACTTTCTGTTTGTGATGCTCTGTATGAGCCTCCATCCCTTGTTTGATGAGGAGGTTAACAGTCCAGAGTAGTACCATGGCCTGGTGTTAACACACAACTTTAGGGGCAGCAGGCTTGGTGCTCTGGCCTTACTTTTCACGCTTGCCCATGTATCTTTAACTGTCATCTAAATATGACAAAAAGAAGAGCAGTAATTTGCATGTTCACTTGTGAGCTTCTTATGTGACAATGTGCTTCTTATGTCCTTGTGAAGGACTTCATTAAATTATTTTCAGATAGCTGGAAAAAGAAGAGCAGGAAGGCAGGGTGTCAAGTACTCTTCACACCAGTCTTATTTCCCACAGTAGCTATTGGGAACCTTAACTGGGATAAAGATGCCTGTATGATTTTGAATGCTACAATACTGTATCCTTGTTTTGTCAAGGAGTGTACTATAGTAACCACGGCTGCATTGTGTACTGTTTATCTTCATTTTTCTTGAATATTACAAGGAAGTATGTGCTGATTGTAAAACTGAGAGGCGAGCCTTAGTGGAGTGTCACTGGGGCTAGCAACAGTGTTGGTGGAAGGACTTGGTGGGAGGAATGGTTCAACTCCACATCCTCAAACTCCAAAAATATGTTAGCAGCGAAAAAGAGCTGCAAAAAGCAGCAAATAACCCCATCCAGCAACATACCCCAGGAATACATAACTGCGCATTTGGCTATGATGTTAGATGCAGCAGGTAGGCATAGAAGATTTACAGGACGGAGCTGCAAAGAGCAAATAATGCAGCACCCTGTCAGTCACCCAGCACACCACAACCACCATCTCCTCAAAGTCATGTAAACTTTTACTTCCTCTTTGTGAATTAGTTGACTTTTCCAGCAGCAAGAAAAAGGTAAGTCCCTCTTTTAAACTCTGCCTTACTGAACTCAGCCCTGAAAATGAAAATCTGCCTGCAATTGGGACTCGGTGGCTTTGCTGTGCAGTTCTTTAGGGGAAGAGCCACTCTCACTGCTGATTTCCCTGGGGCTTGGCTGAAAACACACTGCTGCTGTTGCCTTCTGTGTGCATGTGTCCCAGGGGTGGGTAGTGCTGGGTGTCCTGCTTTGTGCCTCCCTTACTGGAATTTTACATGGGAGGTCTGTAAGTCTTAGATCAATTAGAAACCAAGACAAGACAGAACGTGGGTTCATTTGAGAGCTTTTTTCAGGGTACATTGCTGATCTTTAATGGCCTGTTTTAGCATTTGAAAGCCCTTTTTCTCAGGGGTAAGAGACCTTTTTTGGGGGTGGGAGTGACCAGTGATTTATTAATTTGTTTTCCTAAGCTCATGACTTTCTTCCTCCCATAAATTTAACCACAAACGAGGCGGCATCATTTGGCAAAGGAACATTTAGGTTAAGTTTTATTTTGCCGGAAATGTTTTTCCTCAGTTGTTAAAAACAGATTGAGGTTTTTGACAATGTGGTGCCCGGCCCATGTGTGGGTGGCAGGTAAGACTTTGCAGGGGTGGCCAGATGTTTTCCTCTGCTTCTGGAAATTTCTTGGAAAATACTCACCCTTTTGGTGTGATCTGCTGTTCTACAAACTGCAGGAACTTAAGTGGAACCCAACCATATGCGACTAAGCCGGCACTCATATACATCAGGAGCTTAGTAGGAAGCCAAGGAGATCTTCTCAGTAGATTTGGAGCTCCAGGACCAGACGGGTCTCTGAGTCATCGTCTCAGGTGCATCACTGCTGCAAATGATTTGAGTTCGGTGTGGGTCTGTAACCAAGGTAATGGCACCTGTGGTCACTGGTGGTGCTGGCTGTTGTGTTTCACTCATGGATTTTCTTCCCTCTCATGGTAGTATGGAAACGGTTCCCTCTAGCTGAACAATATGATCCCTTCCAAGCCTATTTGCTTTTGGATTAGAAGTGTCAGTTTTGCTTTTGAAGTTCAGAGCAGAACCTTTTCTTCTGTCAGTGTTTGATTTAACCATGTCTAGCTGCTTTAAGGTGGATATTGAGTGCACCTATGTGAATATATGTTTTCTTGCACTGGGATTTGGGGTCAGTATAGAAAAAATGTCTGTGTTTTTGGTCAGGACACAGCACTCAATAGGAGTGCACTGAGCCATTGGGAGGAATTGTGTCTCTTTTCTGCTGTGTACCTATTTTTGCTGCAAGGGGGCATATGAACCAGAAAGTCAACTAAATACGGGACCAGAGCGGTACTGGGAATTGTGGGATCCAACTGCCCAGCCTGGAGCAAGACTAGTATACTTAGGCTATCTCTGATTAATGGATCTTAGCTTAGCCTGTTCTTTTAAAAACCTAAGGGAGCACAATACAATTCTTTTACTAGCTTGTTCCTATGCTCCCTGTCCTTGCAGTTTTTTTCTAATGTGTAGTTTAAATGCTCCTTGCTGGCAATTAAGCTGATTAATTTGTAGTTTATTCTCAATAGGCATGGAGTACAATTGACTGGTGTCCTTTTTATAACCTTAAACAGCTTTGAAGACTGTTACTATGTTCAGCCCTCCCTTTCTGAGAATAAATGTATTTTTTTCTTCTAGCCTTCCCTCAGAGGGACACAAGCCTTGCAGTAACATAGCCAAAATCTGGAATATTTTTGTTGTTCACATAGTAGGTTGTCTTGGCAGATTTCTTACTATATACAGTGGAGATGATTCATGAAAAAACACTGATTATAATCTGTGATGGCTATCTTTATTTCTGTGGAGTTTATTTTTTCTGAGCCTCTTTATAAAGATGACCAGAAATGAGTACACACATAAGCAATAAAAATAAAATCTTCTCTAAGACAAAACCTCACTGAAGATTCCCTCCATGCAATAGCAACTAAAGTTCTTATTTCTTCCTTTCAAAATATAAAATACAAAGGTTCAGAGAATCATAGACATTTTTTCTCCCTTCTTACCTTGAATATCTGCTGCAGAAATTGTCTTCCAGAATACCACAGGACAACTTCTTAAATGTTTGGGCAACCAGAGCTGAGGTTGCTCTATGGATTTGAATGACTTCAGGCTGTTTCCTATCAGGCTGTGTGGGTGCGTGTTTTAGTTAACTCTCTCCTAAAAGCAATAAAAAAACAGCGGAAAAAACCCACTAAGTAAAGTCTTGTTCTAAATTTATTCAACAGATCACAGCTTCCATACCGTGGATACAGACTATCTCACTAATATTTCTGATAAAAAAAGGAGGCAGTACCACAGACCTGCAATTAATATTTCACTTCAGCAAAATATTATGATGGTGCTGTCCCGATTCTCAGTATGTACAAACCCAGCATTTTTCAAGCATTATATTGCACTCTGCTTTAGTTTCTTGGGAGAAAGTTTGCAGCAGAAACTGGTACTTAGTTTATAAAAAGCACAGCTGGTACCACATGGGGGTTTAGTTGTGCTGTGTGATGTGGCGTGGTGTATCCTCTCTTCAAATTATAGACAGTCAAAGTTAATTGCAGCTGCGTTGCCAAGCTGCAGCCAACATGATGCTCGCCTGGCCTGGCCTTTTGGTTGTTTTCCCATGCTACTCACCCCAAAGCTTGGACTGCTGGTGTGAAAAATATGGGGTGGGCATTTTCCCACCTGGGCTACAGCTCTTACTTTCTATGGAGTGGGTCTGTATAATGCAGTGGAAGGCTGTGCTGGTCCTTTACAGGTGTCTGTGTTAACAGCATGGAAATACTCTGAGCAGCCATGAAGGATGAGCAAGGGCTCCGCGTCTGGCCTTTACAAAGGTCTGCAGGCAGAATCCACTCCTCCAATTAAGACAGGTTTAACTGGCTTGGGTAAAATGAAGTAAAATCTTACGTAAGGATGTGCTGGTGAAGAGGGCAGGGTCATTTTTTTTTTTTTTCCTCTTTCCTCTTTTAATCACTTTCCCCCAAAATCTTTTAAGTACTTTGTTGCAGACAATAAATACATAGACAATAAATACAAGAAGGCTGATTAGGCACTGCCTTGCTTGACACATGCCTGTCAGAGCAATACAGTTGGGATACTAGCTTATATGCAGAGAATAACATATCTGCATCTGAGACAAAGTGCTTTGTAGATTAAAGTTTCTGCTGTCCAGAGGTGCTAGGAGAAAGCTTTGTAACAGCTGGAGTGCTAACAGTTTTGGGTGATGGCGTCTGTTAAATATAAGGTCTGAAGTCTGGATAATAAAAACAGAAAACCCTTGCTATCCACTGAGAGGTACTTAGTGCTTTTATTTAGCTCTTTAGAAATGTGAAATTATACATTATAAATCAGAGTGGGTTTACTTTCCTTTTTCTCTCTACCTGTTTCTAAGACCATCACATCATGGATGCTACCAGCTACAGATGATTGTCAAACCACCATCACATCCCCATCTGTGCAGCAGTGCACCCTTCTGTGTGTCAGGGGCCCAAGGGAGATGTTTTGCATGCATGAAGCTCCTGTAGGGAAGTACTTGGGATTTGCAGACCTACTGGGAATTGAAGTTTGTTTTCTCTCCCATGGTAACCACAAGGTTCTGACAACTAACTCAGTGCAAATCACTGTATTTCATACTAAGACACGTTTTTATGGAGAAATAACTGGTAAAAAAACCAGACCTGTGAATTTAGAGACAAGATGTGTCCTAAGTAAATCATTGTTTCTAGAGAAGTTGTTTACTCAAGCTGGCACCCAAGCTGCCTTCACCCTGGCCAGCAATGATCTTTCACCAAACCCCAAGACTCTGCCTGGAATTTTTTTTTCTTAAGAAGTAATTCTTGTAAATCCTCATCTCAAATTGCAACTCCCTCTTTCCCTAGTTTCCCTGATTTTGCTAAATCCGGGTATCCTTGATACTCTTTGCCTGCTATGTCTTCCCTGTGCCTCAGGCAATTCCCTATGCTCCAATCTTCTGTTTATTCTTAAACCTGTGGTCTTGCATTAGTTAATCTGGGTTCTGCACATGATTTACTTATCTTGCAGTACAATTTTAATTTGGACCAAGAGTGAGAATATTGTTGCTTCTGCTGAATTAGCATAGATGCTATGTAAGTTGTTTTCTGGCAGGCTGAGAGATGATAGCTTTGGTACACTCTGCTTTAGCACCCAGCATGCTCTGCATTGCACACTGATGGTCATTTTCTTCACCAGTGCAGAGTCACCTTTCCAACTCTTCTTGACATACAGGACTTGCTGTTAAAACGCAGCAGTGACTATGGGGAATTACAGACTGGTGCAATTTAGGACAGTTGAGAATTTCTCCAGAATTGTGTTGGGAAATTGGTTGGATTGAACTTGTCCCAGAAAAACACCCCATGTATGAGCATGGGGCTCTGCCCAGTGCAGATGAGGACCCCACTGAGCAATGCTTAAGATGTTTCTGGCCTTTGTGTGTTCATATATAATATTTTCAGCCAATGTCCAGACAGTCCAACAGATTCTGTTAACAGTGTGATCCTAAGGGGATTAGCTAATGACTTTCCATACTGATTGGCTAATTACTTTTTGGAAAGTGAGAGCTCATCAGAAAACAGTCCTGGCAATTACTGTCTGCTCATGTCAATACTGTGAGTGCTGCAGAGCAGCTCCATGAATGAAATGGCTTAACTTTGCAAATTAAGTCTGTCTGTCTCCCAAACCACCCAACAGAGTCTCTTACTCTTGTCTGATGCAAGAATATCTTTAATGATCTGAACTCTTTGGGAGTGAGAGTGGTTGTAACCTCTCTGAAAAGTTTCTTGCTCTGTCTGCTGCAGGAGCCTTCTGGTGGCATGCCCTGGGTCCTGTCAGCATTTCGGGTGCAGTACCACAATGCAGCCAAGCCCTGCAATGGTTGGAGGCACATTCATGTTCTCCCCAGGCTGCGCAGATCCATCCCCTCCTTTGGATTGAGAGTGATGCTTGGTATGCATGAAAACAGTCAAACATATTTTTGGCTGTGAAGGTCTGAATTTCTGGCCCGAGCAGCATACCCTGTAGCTGGGAAGGTAGTGGTGCTGGAAGGGAGGTGGCTGGGATGTCTTCCTTGCTGTCAGGACTTGGCTGCTGAAGAGGTGGAGATGTATTCCCCAGCCATGTTCTTTGCTCAGCTGGAGCCTTTTTGCCCCACAGGCAGGTTTGCATGGACCATGGTAGCCACAGTACCCTGGGAGGGAGCGTGATCATCCAGGTTAGGATGGAGGAATAGAGATGGGAGTTTCAGGAGTCAAATCCAGTCTTGCTGTAGTGCCTTATTCTAAGGTCCTGCTGTCGAGAGTACAACCCAGTGCCCAGACTTGATGGGATTCTGCTGGAGAAGATGCAGAGCAGCCCAGCTTTTGTGCTGGATGAGTGAGGATGCTGGCACAATTAAATTCAACTTTGACCCTTTCATTTTTTAAAAGTAACTTCTCAAAATGCCAAAATCCCAGTAAAGGAAGAGATTTAAGGCATTCAAACTCAGTACAGGCACCACTGGCGACATAAATGTTCTGTTGAAGATGTGTGATCAAGTTCTGAGGAAGTCTCTAAGTAGATTCCTGAATGAAGGGCTGGAAAGGAGGGAGAAATACTTGCATATGTAGACCTTCACAGCTCAGAAAAGGGCAGAAAGAGGTCAAGTTCCCAATCAGAATTCTGATTTCTCTTCCAGAAAGGTGGTGCATAACTTCACATGGGACCTTAGTATATGCGGAGAACAGCTGTGCTGCAAGAACAACTTGGAAAAAGAACAAAAATACACCCAAGAAGGGACCTGAACCATACCAACACAGGACTTTGTTCCTTTATGGAGGTGAGAATGGATGTGCAGCCCAAGCCTCCTGCATTTGCAGTAATTTGTACTTTTTGTAAGCACCTGTTTTGCCAACATGGCAACAGATAAAAGATGTTTTTACAGCTGCATCCGTAACTGCATCCTTCAGCCATTATTATGCATAATTACTCACTATTTTACCATTTTTCTTATGCTCCCAGTAGCCTGCTTGAGAGCCAGAGCACATGACTGAGATGTCTTCTTTTGTCCCATCTGAGGCACTGAAACTTGGCTGACTTAACTGCTTGCTGCTGTTTGTTTTAACTGTATCGCTTGATGCTTGATGTAAAAACCAAATAAGCCCATCCAACCTGTAAATGGAATGGCAAAGTCTGTAAATAACAATAGTGGCCTGCATGACACAGTTCGCCTTCTGATGTATGGAGTTTATAACATACATGTTTAGCAAATAGTTAGGAAGAGGAAGAATTGCGGATATGCAGTATGTTGGAGCTAAATCTAGATGCTCCACTCTGTTTCCAGCTACAACTGAACACAGTCTTAAGCAGCACTGGTAAGCTTTGTTATAAAGAGCAGCGTGAAGTTGAAAGTGTTGAGTAGATCCTGATGTTGAGCTCGGAGAATTGCATGATAAAGAAAATTCTTCTTTTCATGTTTTTCCTGATACATATTGCTTAGGAGAGTTACTTGTGGTATATGCAGGTTTATCCCTCAAGTGGGAGTAAGGAGTAAGCTTATCTCCCCCAGAGCTGCTTGCATCCCCCTTCCCCACTGTCAAGGACCCCCATCCTTGTGGAGTAGCATGCCTTTCTCAGGCTTTAGTGGGATTTGTTCAGCTGAAATGCAATTATAGTTCTTTGGGTTTGCAACTATACTTTTCCCACTCATCTTCAGCCTCAATACAAAAAGAGGTTTTTTATGAAAACTATTTCTTAAAAAAAAAAAAAAGAAAAAAAAAAGAAAAAAAAAGGGGGCAGGTCTTTCTCTGGAGACCAAATATGATATGTTATGAGCATGCAAACCCATGAGATTATAATTCAAACTAATTTGCAGCCTTTGAGTGCAGCAGCCACTGCCAGCTGTTGGCTGCAATAACACACTATTGTGTCCCACCGTTGTGAGCCTGCTGTCATCCTCTTCAATGCTATGAATGGTGCCAAGTGCATCCTCTCACACCCTGCCTCAGAAGCAAGTACCACCACTGCCACTCATCTTCCTGTGGCTCTGGCTGAGCAGAGAGACCTTGCAGGCTACCCCTTCCCCTGTGCTTCTTGTCGCTCAGCTGCTTTAGTCCTTCCCTGGTCTGGGGACAGGCTCTGATGCCTTATGGCTTTCAACGTTGTGTGTATACCTCCAACTGTTAAGAGTTGTGTGCCTCTCACATGTTTAACAGGCTGTGAGTCATCATTGGTGCTCCTGAGCTCTCCTGCACCTTCAGCATCTTGAATCTTGACCTAAATCTTACTATTTGGGCCAGTTTCTGCTGTTTTCCTTCCTTGTCCTGATTTTGCTGATTATAAATTTAAATGAAGGGGGCTCTGATTTTCCACCCTTCACTGCTCCTGGGCCCTTGCTGCAAAGTAAGCAACCAGCTGACAAACACTGCGTGTAACATCATACATATTCCTGCTGACATTGTTGACAGCAGAGCTCATGCATAAAAAAACCAATATGCCATAAAGCATAGGTAGCTCTGCAGACTTCTGCTCTATTTAATGCCCAAGTCAGAACACTGGTCAAAGTTCCTCTAAGAAGGAGAGATGACATTTCCCCATCTGCTCATGCAAGGGGAGGAGTTTGTCCTTTGAAAAGCAGAATAATTATTAGAAAACAAATGAAGAGACCAAAATGCAATATGGTCCAGAGGTAATTGCTCCTGAGTTGTAGATGTGTTTAGTGAGTAAGGGCTGTGTAGCAATACAGTTGGAAGACATGTGAAAGCTTTTTAATGTTGCTGTAATAAGGTCTCCCTGCAGCCTTCTCTTCTCCAGGCTAAACCCCCAGGTCTCTAAGCCTTTCCTCATAGGAGAGGTGTTCCATCCATCTAATAATTTTTGTGTCCGCCTCTGGACCTGCTCCAGCAGGTCTTTCTTGCACAGCGGGCTCCAGAGCTGGACACAGTGCTTCAGGTGAGGTCTCACCAGAGCAGAGTAGAGGGGCAGAATCAGCTATCTCAACCTGCTGGCCACGCTTCTTTTGATGCACCCCAGGATATCTTTGGCTTTCTGGGCTGCAAGTGCATATTGCCAGCTCATGTGCAGCTTTTCATCCACAAGTACCCCCAAGTCCTTCTCTCAATCCTTTCATCCCACAGCCTGTATTGATACTAGGGATTGCCCTGACCTAGGTGCAGGACTTTGTTGAACTTCATAAGGTTCACATGGGCCCGTTTCTTGAGCTCATCCAGCTGCCTCTGGATGGTATCCCATTCCTCAGGCACGTCAACTGCACCACTTAGATTGGTGTCATCTGCAGACTTGCAGAGGGTGTGCTTGATCCCACTGCTTATATCATTGATGAAGATATTAAATAAATCTGGTCCCAATATGGACCCCTGAGGGACACCACTCAGCACTGATCTCCATCTAGTCATTGAGCTATTTATCCATTACAAGATGTGATTTTGTGACAAGAGCTGCCTCTCAGTTGATAAACCATCCTCCTGAATTCAGGGTGGAGGATGTGCACTGGTATCATCTGATGGCATTGGCAACCTCTGCCCACTGACCATATGGTGAGACCATTCACCCAGTTTCCTTCTCTTCGTGTAAGGCCTCATGTACTTCTGGGGAGGACACCATCATCTGAGTGGGCAGAACTCTGATGATCCTTTCAATGTTTAATGTTCGCTCCTTTTCTGTACTGTGCCTCAGCATTCAGTGCAGTAGGGACCTGCAGCCTTCACATGCCTTCCAGAGTTATCAGTTTGAAAGTACCTGATACAAAATGGAAGATGTTAATGGGATCTATCCAAAAAACAGGTGGCCAAAGTGCAGTCCCCCTCCCTGTGAGGGATTTCAAATGAGTATGATAAATATGTCATATTGAATCTTGAGAATCACCCCATTCACTAGATTTTTAGGTGAAAGACTAGCAAATTTTCTACTGATTTTCTGAACTAAGTTTAAACCCAGTCTTTCTTTCCAATTGCCTTGCTTATGCTAAAAAAAAAATTTCCAGATTGAAACAATGTGGGGCTTTTGGATCATATATTTACACATGGTTGAAAAAACACTTGCACAAAACTTTTTAGCATTTGATTTTGACAAACAGAGACAAAACCTATTTTTTTTAGAAACTGGTGAGTTTTCACATTTCTGGATTAGTGGTGTAAGCAAAAAAAACTTTGTTTCTCTGGGTTTGCTGTCACTTGACTAGTTTGTTTAAATTTGATAATGCATGATGATAGACCTGTAGCTAATCTGAGTGTTGCAGCTACCTTAGACCACATGCAGTATCAAGCCTACATGACAAATGATCTTCTGCTTCATCTAAAGAATCTTAATCATTTTCTCTGAAGGTGCAGAACATGGTTAGTGGGAAGGTGTGGGCTGCACATCCTGTATCCCATTCACTTGCACAGATTTGAGTGTTTCATGACATTACACCACTGGTTATGCAGAGGAGTTATCAGCCAGCTATCTTTGGCCATGTCTTTCTGTCACTCACTTCCCAAAGCAGATTGTCTACAGAGGTTTGTTTGATGGGGGACACATGTCTGAGGGTGGTGGTAACTCTAGTATTTATTATTTCCTAACATTGACGGTGCTTTGTGCCAAGCTATGTCAAATGCTTTTATAAAGTTAATAGATTGCAATGTGCTAGATCTGCAGAAGGTTTATACCTGTGAGTTGGGCTTATTAATGCGTGCACTAGCTCCTCTGGGTATCCTGGCAGTGCTGCCTTTTCCAGCAGTAAATGTTCAAAGCAGGCATTTTACATATTCCAGTATGGTGTTTTCTTCTGAGCAGAAGATATTTGCACTCACCAGCCTCTGTGCACCTATTGACTGCTGTTTGTGCTGTCGAAATGCCAGCTGGCTTCAGGCATCTGCATTCAGTCCCTCACTGTGAATGAACAAGTGCTGTTTGGTTGGATCCCATATATAGCTTTTGTTCATTCATGGAAAATACAATAATTATAAACATACTAGTTTAATAACTGTGTTAAATTAATGGTGGGTTAGTAAACGATGCGTGGAGGAGAGGTTAAAATTTACTAGAGGCTGATGCTATGTAGTTTTTAATTGAATTAAGGGCATATCAAGCTGGGCCTCTTCACTGACCCTGGAGGAACAAACTTGGTGCACTGGAGCATATGGATCCTATTGATTTCATAAAGCTCTGGTTAAAGGCAGTACAAGAATGCTCTGTGGCCAAAGTTCAGATTCTTTTGTATATAAAATAAGGCCAAAGCAGTTTTAGTTTAAAAAGTTAGGGAATATGCTGTTTTCCTAAGGAATTCACATACCTGTAATTATTGTTGGAAGTAATTCCAAAGTAGTCCTGTTAAAAACCCATATTGTCCTACACTCACAATTTTAGACTTATTTTGAAACCATTAATTTTTTAATATTTTTTCTCTAGGATAATAGTTTCTCCTGTGTGTGGTTTCTCTTTGTATAAACATAAAAAAGCACATACATATTTAGGCACACTGTCAAAAGTTCATTTTTTAACTAGCTGCCTGACTCTGTTTCTTCATACTACTCTTTGGATATAAACTAAAATTTTCCCATCCCTTAAACCATCTATCTACCAAAAGGGAGATATTCTGAATAAAATTTTATAGGAAAACAGAGACAGTCTTATTTTTTCAGCAATCTGTGTCCAGTTCAAGACTGTTGGTAGCAGAGAGTAAAAAATAATCCTCAGGGGATGTTTGTAACACAGGAGAATTGAGGCAGGACCCGCTGTGCCCTCGGCGTTGCATGCTCGTGTCCTGTTTATTTTACAGAAACTGATTTTGTGTTCTCATCACTTGTATCCTTAGCACAAGAAGGTCGTGTGCACATGTGGAGTGAAGGTTGTCTCAGTTTGCAAATGGGAAAATTAAGGAGAAGTTGATGTTGAGTTTGCTGGAAGCTTTGAACAGACATTACCATTTTATATGATGGAGTAAAATTTTTTTTGGTAATACTTGGAATAAAAGCTTCTAGTGGACTCTAATATATTTTGAGGCTCTGCTAGTTCTTGGAGCATTTTCATGCCTGGATCTTATGGTGATGCCTGTACAAGGAGATTCGTTGTTCTCTGCAGGGCTCTGTGCTAGTGTCACTTTTGTGGATGAAACGGACGCTATAGTATTAGTGCTAAGGCTTGTGACACAGGATGACATACTGGGTTTTTGTCTGGTTTTGTGTTGTAGGTGAGTATTGTGCCTCTGGTATTTATCTGGAAGAAATGTGCCTGGACAGACCTAGAGCAAGCTGATAGTGCTGTATCTTGCTTTCATGTAATGGTAATCTCTTGTGGACTCTTGAATGAATACCATTGCTCTCCCACAATAAAATGCAGTTGAATGTTGGTTGCTTCAAGGAAAACCTGCTAGTTTTGCTACTTGCTACCCTACAACATTTGTGTTAAAATAGCAGGAAAAAAGGTTAGCTTAGATTTGATGTCTGATACTGTTAGAAGTGAGTTGCTCTTTCCTGCTTCAGAGAGCTTCTCACAGCTGTTGAGAAGTACTTAGCCCCAAAATGCAAGACTTGTATCCTCCAGGGCTAGTGGAGAAGAGGTTGTGAATAATTTGACTTGAAGTCAAGGTGGTGCTCGGTGGAGCAGGAAATTAGGAGTGCTATTTTTAAATGGTGAAGAACTTATTAAAAAGCAGTAATAGTTTTCATTAGACAAAGAGCTTTGAGTTTGTGAGGCTCGTGATTTGAGGTAGCATCGTTCATCAAGTAAGTGTTTTTAGAAGAGTGCCAAGGAAATCTGTCTTTCTGGAAGGGTTGGTGACTGTCAGAAGGATTAAGTAAGGGATGTGAAATTTAGTGACATAAATCTTGGCATGCCAAGTATGTCTCTCGAAATTAGCAGCTGGTGTTGCCACACATTAGCATTTAGAATAAAATGAATATGACAAATTTATCTAATGTGAGAATAAAACTAACACAAGAATTCTGCCCAGTCTGTATCTTTTGGTCCTCTCTCTCATTTGCTGTGTGCCTGCTATTTTCCAAGAACTTTGAAGACAAGAAAGATACAGGATCTCATACCCCCTCCTCTTCTAATACCAGATAGAAAATGGCCTAAGGAGGTAGACTTGGAGCAGAAGAGGAATAGTTCAGATGTTAGAGAAGAAAATTCTGACCTTAAGGGAGGGAGGCACTGGGAAAGGTTACCTAGAGAGGCTCCACATCAGTGGAGATTTAAAAAAAAAATTGTCTTGGAGGAATCTACATGGATATTCTGTCTCTGTTCAACCCTATTTCAAAGAGGAAGATCAAGCAGAGGCCTGTTGAGGTACCTTCCAAACTAGGTTAGTATGCTTTCTCTGACAGAAAAAGGGCAGTCAGCCTTTGAAGATAGCTGTATTAGGTTGAAATCAGGAAAGCAGAAGCCTTAGCTCCCTTTGTCCTTGCCTAAGACAGAGAAGCATGTTAATGCAAAGAATATTTGACATTAAAAAATTATGTACAACCAGAGCAGAATAAGGTCCAGATCCCCATGGCTGCAAAAAGTCTCTTTGATTTTTTTCCAGACCTTTGGGTTTCTTAGCAGCCAGTTCCTTGCCTCAGGGCTTTTAAGAGAATGGGAAGTCTGAAGCTGGCAAGTCTTGAGATTCACTTTATATTTTCCTGCTGAATGTAAGTCCAAGAAATTTGCTCGGAAGATGTGAAGTAATCATGATAAACATACACAGCTCCACTGAAATGACCTGACTCTGAACAGGTCATAACCTTCAAAAAGTAACTTTTTTTCCGTGATGTTAAAATAGCATTTATTCTTTAGCTTTTTAAGACTCTATAGTTCACCAGAGTGTAAACAAAAGCTTCATATTTGGTGCTTCAGAAGATTTTGTACTTGTTAGTGCCCAAGATATCTCTTCTCTGTAAAACAGGGACTATTTCTGAGGTGTCATCCTCTTAAGCACCTGGTTATGTATGTTTGCACAGATCTGTAAATGAGAGATTTCCTTGCACCGTTTGGTCGCTCTCATTCAAGGGCTGGTACATACGTAGTAAAAGTAAGGAACTTTTTTTCACTGATTATTCAAAGGAAAGCTGATTAGCAAGACGTTGAAACCTGATATCCCCAACAGACAGTTCACAACACTGCATGGAAACTGGTTTGTAGCAGGCAATAAAAACAAGAGGTGACTTGAGAGCAAGCCATTAATAATTTTTTTTTTTTTTTTTTTTGAGGGGAAAGTCAGGCTCAGACACACAGTGGAGTTTGTATTGGGTGACAATTCATGCAGGTCAGCTGAGCTGTGATAACTGGGGCTCAGTGACAGCCTCAGATGACGCACTTAAAACCAGTCTATCGGAAGGCTTCTGTGCTACTCACTGCTGGTGTGTGGTTCTGTGCATTCCCTTTCACAATCCCTAATGATTGTGTGGCTGGGTCTCCAGCCTGGCTGTGTGAACCCACCAGCACATTACAAAGGAATGATGGTAGGAAGAGAGGGTGAAAGAGGGAAGGGGAATGAAGAGATGTCCAGGAAGCTGATGTCTGGTGTGTGCAGTGGGGAAGCTGAGACTTTTTTGCTGGAGGAAGAAAGCAAAACCTCTTTCTAAGGGCATGGTCCTGCTCTTGATTCACTATGTGACAGTTGAAAAGGGAAGCCTGGCTGGATTACTGTCAGTTCTCTTAAATAAAACTCTGCTCTCCAAAACCTTTCCTGCATTAAATGTAAAGATGAGCATTGCAGCTCACACTCCCAAGGTGTCTGAAGCAGTGGCAAATTGGTGCCCATTTGTTTAATCTTCATTAAGGTGCATTGCAATGATTTTGTCTGAATGCACTGTAGCTGCTTTGGGCTGCAGCCAAGCTGTTGTTCCTTGTTTGGGGTCCTGAGCCCCAGAGTTGAGATCTAAGGATGGTTGGCAGGTTGGGGAAGGTGTTTGCATTCCTGGTTAGGGACTGTGGGGTTAGGGACTTTTCTTTTTCTCTTTTCTTTTCTTTTCTTTTCTTTTCTTTTCTTTTCTTTTCTTTTCTTTTCTTTTCTTTTCTTTT
>JAAGNO010008637.1:0-14666 GCA_033439905.1 Ceryle rudis
AGCGATGGCGAGGGTTGTTGCAGTTCTCAAGCTCTCTCTCCGGCTGCAATTGCACTTCCCAGGCTCCGAACGGCACCTCCGTCAAAGTGTAAACGAGGCAAGGGCAGGAGTCCCGCGGTCGGAGCGCGCCGGGCGAGGCCTTCGGGATCCTTTGATTTTGCCACAGTCAAGCTCCCTCTTCTGCGCAGACACGAAGGCAGGAAAGAAACCCAGTCTGGTATCTGCCGGAAGAGTCTCCCTGAATCCTAGAGCACCCCAGGGGCTGGAAGAAAATGTTTTCACAAGTGTCTCAACTGTCACTACTGTCTCAAATCCATTCATCATCAACATAAGAAGAAAAAAGAAAGGATGAATTAGCAAAAAAGGGGGTTTACTTATACAGAGGGATATTTCTCTGCTAAAAAACTCCCTCAAATATGGAACAGGATAATAAAGTTAAAATGTAAGGTATCTACAGACCCCTTTTCCCCCCAGAAGTAGCCCAGAATCCATGTACACTGTGCCAAAGTTACATTCCAAAACGAGGAGTTATTTATTTCTCTTGTCACTCTCCCAGTGGATTTTGTTTCCTTGAGAGAGCTGGGAGGAGCCGTCCCCGTCGCTCCAGGAGGACACGCATTCAGAGGCGTCTGCGTTCTGCCGGCTCCCCGCGTCTTCAGTCTATTTTCACCGCGGCGTAGATCTTCCGCACAAACATGTAGGCTGCATAGAAGCCAATGGTGCCGGTGAGGAGCCAGAAGGACAAGACCATGAGGGCGGTGTAGCCGAAGTAGAGTAAGGAGGGAATGAACTCCACGATATCCAACTAGAACAGGAGAGGGAAAAACAAGCAACGTGAAGCTGAGAGGTAACAAGACTCGGCTCCCCAGGCCGGGCAACGCCCTCGGCAAGGGAGGAAACCCTCCGCTCGCTCCACTTCTGTCCGGCTGCTGGGAGATCCCTCGGAGGTGGGGCTGCGGCCTCGGGCACTGGCAGCCTTGGCTCCCCCCTGGAAGGGCAGTGAGCTGCCGCGGGCTGGTCCCAGCACGGACCGGGACCAGGAGTCCCAGCGCTTCCTTCCCCACACCCAACCGACCCCCCCGAGAGGCGGTGCTTTCCCAGCGGGGTGACGATACCTTGTTCACGAAGTAGAAGATGGCGTAGATCAGCACGTAGAAGGCAGATCCTCCGGACACCAGGAAGGTTCTCCACCACCAGCGGTAATCCTGACGGGGTGAAAAGCCTCATTATGCCACAGGGCTCCCGCTCCTGGGCCGCTGTCTGGGGAGCTGTGCCCTTACTGGGACAGGGAGAACATGGCCCGTTCTCCGTCAGAGGACCACCGCAGTTTGGGGCTGGGGACCAGTTTTGTCACACGGGAGTTTCCAAACAAAGAGGGTGAAAAGCTGAGAGTGAAGCAAAGCCAGGTGGGTATCACGGCACCAGCCACCGAGGACCACGGCCCAGCTCTGGCCCTGCCGTTCGCTGGTATGGGGCTGGAGTAAAAGAGCTGCTTTGGGAAGAGATATCAGCTCCAACCACCCTGCTCCCAGCAGAATTTCTGGTGTGAAACCACAGTTCCCAGCCCAACAGATCATCAAGTAGCTTCAATTCTCCTCAAAGCCAAGAGGCATTAGGAGCCACCACGCTCATGAAGCTGGGCCACAGGAGGAGGTTTCTGCTGAGCAGCAGCGGGAACGTGACCGGGGCTTTTCTGGGAACACGTGCCCGGAGCTGCCCGAACTAGGAACGCGGACACCTCACCTCAGCACACAGCTGGAAGTACACCATGACAATGCTGATCTGGGAGCAGGACACCACCAGGATGATAAACACCAGGAAGAGAAAGCCAAAAAGGTAATAGAACTGGTTCTCCCAGATCGCCTGAAACAAAGACAGAGCAGAAATGGGTTTCCACCTACTGTCACCAATCAGCAAACGGGGACTAAGCACCAGCAGCGAACCCTCGGGAAAGCGAGGAGCTCCTCGGGCTCGTGCGGATGAAACCGCAGCTTTAAGGCTCTTCATGACATTACCTCAGAGGAATCAGGGCGCCCAAAGGTGCCCAAAGACAGCTCTGAGGGAGCTTGTTGACCCCCCCTCCACGTCCCAGGTAAAGGAATGGCAAATTCCTCCCTGTCCACGGGAGGTGAGCTGGAACAGCGCAGTCAGTGCCCTTAGAGCAGGGCCCCTCCTCGACACAGCGCAACGTTCCCACAAGCTTTCATCTTTACCACCATCCTTCACGTCACCGCGGAGCGTCCCACAGACACCTCCAAGTACCTTCAGCAACGGGAGAGCCTGAAGAGACCCACAGCCCAGCTCCCTCTGGAAACAACACCGAGCGGCCCAGGGGGAACCTGCCACCCCTTCGGCAAGCACAGGACCAGAGACCGCTCTGGGGAAACCCCCTCCCCTTCAAAAGCTTTGGCGCGAGAGGAATCCTGTTCAGGAGCAAGGTGGGTTAAACACTTACACTGAAGATGAAGAAGAGTTCAATGAACATAGCTCCGAAAGGCAGAATACCGGCCATGAGAATCCTACGGAGCGAGAAAGAACAGTCGTAAGCAGCAGTGTAACCGTCTGGCCATTAAGGCTCCCCAGTAACCACAGAGTGCTCCCAGCAAAAGCTCTGCAGGCAGCTCCACGTTACTGGAGTAAACAGCACACGGCGACTGGTGCAGCCGTCCCCGCTGTGGGGCACGTGCCACTTTCATACACACCAGTCACACCACAGCTACGTGGCCAAGACTGTTTCGTGGAGCATCCACAGCCCAGGGAAGCTGCGGATGCTCCATCACTGGATGTGCTCAAATCCAGGCTGGATGGGACCTGAGCAACCTGCTCAAAGTGGGAGGTGTCCCCGCCATGGCAGGGGGCGTGGAATGAAATGATCTTTAAGGTCCCTCCCAACCCAAACCAGTCTGTGATTCTACGATTACTCAAGGAACCTCATCTGCCTGTGTCCAGAGACCAGCTGAAGGTGACGTTCAGGGACCCAAGGAGACCGAGGGGACGGGGCTAACTCTCTGCACTTCCCAGACACTCACCCGACAAATTTGTTCATATACCACCTCTGCTCCGGGATCTGCCTGGGGATCTGATTTGTCCGCACAGGATTGTCATACGGCTGCTTGCGAAACCCGAAGTAGTAGCCCAGGTAGACCAAGGGCAAGGAGATCCCAAACCACATGCAGAGCAAGGCCACCATGGTAGGGAAAGGCACCTGGAATGACACCAAGAGTCACAGAAGTGAGGCTGGTGGCTCATCCGCCCCAGAGACCAACGGCGCCAGTCGACCCCAGCGCCGACACCCACGCTGAGAAAGACGCCGTGACACCGAGCAGGTCCCCAGCAGCCCGGCCACCCTCCTGCCCGCCCCTGGCTGAGGGTGGTACCTACCGCTCCAGAGGAGTGTTTCCCCCAGATGAAACAGTTCAGGACGAAACAGATCCCGAAGACGACCCCCGGGTACAGGGTGGCTGTCTGCAAGAGCAAGCACAGGTCAGAACACGCGTGACTCATCGGGCGGATGGCTCTCTTCAGTGAGCCCAGTGCTGGGACCAGGCACACGTGGAGGGAACATCCCTTTTGCTGCAGCACCAACACACCACAGAGGGGCTGCGGGAGGATCTCGGACAATTACACACAGAATTATCAGAGAGGCTGGAATAGACCTTGGAGATCATCAAGTCCAGCCTAAGACCTGACACCACACCACCTAGCTAGAGCATGTCACTAAGAGCCGCATCCAATCTTTCCTTAAACACCGATCCTCTCGCTTTCCTACAGGACAAGCTCTGGTGTTCACCCTTTCACGTGAAGCTACAAGGACTCGACCCACACCGAGCTCGTCAGCCCGGCCAAGCTGGGCCCAGCTACCCACAAACACGCGTGGAGCGTATCCGCCCATCTCGCCTTCGGCAAACCTGGAGGAAGAGCACAAACCACCACTAGACTCACACAAAAGGCTCCCTTCTTCCATCGATGTCCTTTCAGAGTCCGGTATAAGCGGCCAGCAAAGAAACCACCAAAAACCCTGGACAGAAACAAGCCAAGACAAATAAAATGAGCTTGCAGTGCTGTGGAGAGGGTGAGGAGGGGCGGGTGGGACAGCGGCGCTGTGCGAAGCGGTGGGAGCACCTACCCCATGAACATGAAGAGGAAGCAGGCGGTGGTCATCAGCGCGCCCCGGCTGGAAGGCGACAGCATCCCCAGCATAGCAACAACTGCGGAGGGAAGAGGACAAAGCAGAGCAGCTCTGATGTACGTGCATAGCCAACGTCTGGAGAGCAGGGGCCTGTCCCACAGCTGCCTGGAATCCACCTTCTGCACAGACCTCGCTGCCTTCAGACCAGCACACATCCACAGCCTCCAGCAGCGGCCAGAGCGAGGGAGCCGCAGCTTTGATCTCAAGCTACAGACCACGCTTCAGCCTCAGCGGCCCCCGAGCTCTGAGCAGCTGCAGCTCAGAAGGCTGGGCAGACACATGCAGGAGTCTCTCAGCCCACTGTCATCCAGGGCTCCTACCACAGAATCCCAGCATGGTGGGGGTTGGAAGGGACCTGATCAGCCCCACAACAGGGAGTGGCCTTATGAGACCTGACTCAAACTAAGGTGAGCACAGGTCGAAGTCAAGGAGAACTACGAACGCCCCTGAGCGTCGTTCCTCTTCTTACAGCCACCCCGTGCAAGCCGTGCCACTTACAGATGACGATCAGGATCATACAGAAGAGCTGAATTCCCGAACCCAGGAGAGAGCTGAGGATCATAGGATACTGTGGAGGCCTGAAGACATCCCCATGCACAAGTTTCCAACCAGATTCCTCCATGGTATCTTCCTGTAGCGACAGGAAAAGAAGGTTATTTAGATACGGTGAAAATTAAGGGCCTACCACAGCCAACCTCAGGGGTTCATCTCCCTGTATCAGGTTCTTCTGCAGAATTTTATCACTCTAGGTAAGAAATGTCCTTCCCTTTGAGCTTAAAACAGTTCAGACCTGAACTGCCAGTGCCAGGGCTCACGTTTAGGGAGCCATCTGCAGCCATTACTTAGCTCTGAAGACATCAGGCCTGGTAATCTGCCATGGTGCAGAGAGGGCCAAAGGTGTCGTGACAGCACGTGACGGAACTGCCCCTCCTGTCCCTGGGGCTCAGTGCAAAGCAGGGGCAAGGGAAGAGACGCTACATCCAAATCTTCAGACCAGATCCCTCCTCATCTGCGCTTCCCATCCCCAGGAACAAACACATACGATGTCATCCTCCTTGTTGTAGTTGGCGATGTCCTTCCGGAGAGTCCGGATGATGATCATGCTGAGGATGCCTGAAAACGAGCACAGAGTTCAGCTCAGAGGCTCCTGCGTGGCTGTGCTACCGTGCAGCTACCTGGCTCCCACCAACACCCAGTGCTGGCTGGGAGAGGAGGTCCCAAGTCATGAACCGCCTCCCCCAGCCGTCGGCAAAGACAGAAACACAACCCCGGGAGCGGGGACGGCTGTATTCCAGCAGGAATGGGCCACGCTGGCTTTCCTGGAGATTTCTTTTCCTTAAATACGGACACACCAGATGCGTGTTAACCCCATTCCACTCCCTCAGCTCCCCCAGTCAGAGAGCAGAAGCAGGGAAGTGCCTGACCCCACAGGGCGCTGCCGGAACCAAACCGGGAGGTTTTGGGTTCTCTTGTTCGTTTCCTGCCCCTCCTGATCAGGTTCAGACACGGCCACGTCCTCCTGGAGCCACCTCCAGCTGAGGCTTAAAGACAGTGATCTGGGGTTGCCAGAGAAGCCGCCCCCACCCCACCCATCTCGCTCACCTGAAAGGAAGAAGACGACCACGACTGAGTTAATGATGGAAAACCAGTGAATCTGCACGTCACTCATGGTCAGGTAGGTGTCCCAGCGGGAGGCCCATTTAATGTCACTTTCCTGAAAGAATGGGAAAGTTCCTCTCATTCCAGCACCTTCCCAGTGTCTTCCACAGCCCCTCTGCGACAGGCACGTGGAGCAGCTGCTGCCAGCCAGGCAGGGGCAGCGAGCTGCCCACCAGCTTCCCATGTCCCTCACCTCCCAGTGGACGGAGTAGGTGAAGAGCAACTGGTTCTCTTTGGAAGGATCTATCTCCTGAGGGGCAGAGCCCGCAGCTTCCGGCAGGGTGCACATGCTCTTCTCATCAGCCTTCAAGTCTGCAGGGAACACAAGGCTGCGGTTACTCCAGACAGTGCAGGGGAAGCTCTCGTTCCTTTCTCACCCGCTCTGCTGTTTGCAAAGCTCTTTTTCCCCCTCAGGAGCCGAGCACCATCAATGAACTTTGGGGAAATTAACGCACAGGGCTCTTCTTCACGGGGAGAATAAAAGCCAGAGGCTCTGAGGGTCACGAACAAATCCCCAGGACACGCTGAGAAACAAGCCCGCTCCCGCAGAGCCTGCTGCGGCCAGAGGAGAGGTGCACAGGACAACACACGACGAGCAGCTCCCCTTCGAGACACCCCGTCCACGCTGGGCTCGCTCAGGTAGGAGCGTTTTCCCCCTAACCGCTGTTTTTAACGTTCAGTCCCCCCAGAACAGTTCCAAACATTCCACGGGTGCCCTGCTCTAGCAGGTAGGGTCCCAGCTGGGCCACAACAAGAGCTGGATGCCCCGGGGGCTTCGCACTGGATGACGCGGTGCCAAAAAACCCAGCTCCCACCCTCTGATCTTTTTATATCAATCCATTTTCCATGGACTGTGTTTCAAGCACCTCTCTCTATTTTTGTACTTCCTCAACAACAAAAGGGTTTATTGTTCTCGTAATTCAGACACTCCCACTTCTGTGCCCCGAGAATATAACGGAAGCAACAACCGGCACCCCGAAACAGCACTGGTGTTCAGCTCCTGGCCCTCCAAGAGCAGCTTCTCCTTTGCTCCCCTCCCCAGGGGTCTCTCACCTTCTAGTTTAATGCTTTGGGGAATCACTTCAAAGCGCACGACCCTGTAGGTGGGCTCCTGGCTCTCTTCCACATCCTCTCTGTGGTAGTAAAGGATGAAGGAGAGGTGGTTGTGCAGGTAGAACTAAAACAGATTGACATTAAATAAAACGTTAGCACCCCAAGGGAGGAACGGGCCAAGTTTAGAAGCAACGACTGCAGAAAGGAGCTTCGGGGCAGAAAAGTAAAGGCTCCAGATGTGCTGTGCCAACAGAGCACGATCAGGGTGATGCTTTCCAAGGCTAAAAGGACAAAAGGAGAGAACAGAGGTGTTGAAAAGGCAACACCCCAACCACTCCAGGCATACAGGACAACATTTGGGTCTGTTTCTGGCCTGGAAAATATCATCATCTCTCCCATCTCGCCCACGTGGCAGGGGAATCACCACAGTTAGGTTGGACAGACCCCGGTAGCTACAACCCCAATTTCCTGCCCGCTCCTTCTACCAGGCAGGCAGACGTTACCCAGACCTGGGGGGCCAGGGCTGCCCCAAGACCCTGCTTTCTAAAGGCTCTTACATCACCCATTACACGCCCAAGCCGTCCCAGTAGCTCCGGTCACCCCTAAGAACTGAGGCTCAGGTGAGCGGAGCTGCACGCGCAGCGGACCACTCGAGTGCGCTACGGCTGGGAAGTCAAACAGCTCGTCTCGGGGCAGTCCCAGAACACCTCTGCAGGATCACACACGTTCAGTTTCAGTTGCAGACGTAAGGAGCTTTTCCTCCAATAAACACACCGGTTTTTAATACAAGCTGCTCCAAGACCACCAAGCACCAGCCAGCCTTTGGGGTCCACTGCCTGTGTTCTGCTGAGGGGAAACCACGGCACGAGGGTGTCCAACGTCACACAGAAGGCAGAGCTCGGGCTCCTGGCTGTCACACCAGCAGCCCAGCACCCACCCCCTTCTCCCACAGGGCCCCTCTCTCATATTTCCACTCTACAAAATCTTTTGGTGCATCCCCAACCCTGACGCTCTCTGGTGGACTTGTCAGACCCTCCGACAGACACGCAGAGCTCCTGCGGACACCCCTCAGACAGCATCTGGATTCTCTACCTTGTTCCCGTCCATAAAGCCGAGCCTGTATCCGTGCTCGAACTGCACGTCCTTCTCCTTCTTCTTCTCCTCTTCCTCGCGATTGGAATAAAACTCCAGCCGTGTCGCCACAGGGAGGTTATCAGCAATGCTGAAACCACAGATTTCAGATCAAATTTGTCCACCGCACCGAATCCTCCCCCGACACAACCCCACGCTCGAGGGGACGACTCACAGATGGACGTAGTAATCTTCCCTGATCCGCTCGGCGATCAGCTTGCTCTGCTCCACCGTCAGGGTGACGGGCTTATTGGGGACGTTGCACAGAACTTCACATTTCTTCTCCACGTTCATGGAAACCTGGAAAGGCGTATTTACAATTCGGTCCCCCCGAAGGACCTCACCTGGAAAACAGGAAAATAAGGGCGGGTTGAAGACCGCTGGGCGTCAGGAAAGGTGTTTCCTGAAGGTGTGAAAGGTCCCCCTTCAGAAAAGGTGTTTCCTCTTTCCACGCACGGGCAGCCCAGCTCACAAACGGCCAGCACGCGACACAGGAGAGGAAGCAGGTACTCCACAAACACTCTACTAGAGACGACACTTGCGGTTGCCCTTGCTCCTGTAAGCCCGGCCTCGCGCAGCCCGCCCACCGCCGGGGAGCACGCGTCCAACAGGCACCTACCGAGGTTCTCAGCCTTGTAGGTGATCTTGGTGGGGTGGCAGAAGGGCAGCGAGTAGTACTCGTACGGCAGCTGGGTTCGCGAGCTGGTGAGCTTCACAGCCTGGAGGACAACGGAAGGATCAGCCCCGTGGAAGAACCCAGGTAGTTTCCTACCCTCACAACACAAGCCAGGAGCTGAAGTTTACTACGAGACACCTCCCATAAAGCTCATTTTTGGAAGCTGTAAGAAAAGGAGACGGACGGTCCTGGGAGAGCTCCAGCTTCTTCCCTTTCGCACGGCTCCCGGCTGTGCGCTCCCTACGTTATGAGTTAGTAGCGATTCGCTCAGAGAGACACCTGAAGACGGCAGAGTGGTGGATTAGTTTCACCAGCTGTGACTCGCTGATGTTCTAAGAAATAACAAAGAGCGTGAAAGAGATCCAAGAGTCGCATTTCAGACAAAACCGCAGTTATTTCCTCCAAAAAAGTCACGTCACACTGGACTCGGAGGTCTGGCCTCCAGCGATACGAACACTTCAGCAATTTTTTTATCTCCCTGAGGAAGGCCAGAGCCCTCGGATTGGGAAGGGACGGTGACAAACCCCAAGCGTTTCTGGAGAGCTCCCACAAAGCCCACGGCACCAGGGAAGCGCAGAGACACCGCGACAGCCAAGGCCACAGCTGCTCCCCACGGCAGCAGTGGTTTGTACGGCAGCCAGGCGCAGTTCTTGGCAAAGGCGCCGAGTTGCCTTGAGTTGCCTTATCACCTGGGGAAGCATTTGGCTGCTGAAATCCCCCCGACAGCAGCCATTCCCATAACCCCTTCTTCTGGGAAGCTTTACTGTAGCCACAGGCAAGTCTCATTTGCTTAAAAATAGCCCACGTCTGGCAGCCTGGGGCCAAAGAGAAAAGCGCCTATCGCTTCACGGGGGCCAGAGAGAAAACTGTGTATCGCTTCACGGGGGAGCAGCCAACCTCAGCGTCCCAGGGGGGCTGGATTTTGCTGAGATAGAGGCCACAGCTTTAGAAAAATAAATGAAATGGGCTATAAACTGCTGATGCCTGGAAACCAAGCCAGGCTTCCTCCTGCTCGGGGCAAGAGGCTCCATCATTCACTCCCAGCACGGCACAGGAACAGCTCTCCAGCGGGCCTGGGCTGTACGATCTGCAACGCTCAAGGGCAAAGGTCAGCACCTGGAAGGGGCTTATCCTGGATTTCACTTGATGTGAAGACACAGTGCGAGCAAAATGGGTAGAAGAGATTCATAGAATCACTAAGGTTGGAAATGACCTTAAAGATCATCCAGTCCAACCATCTACTGAACGTTACCACGACCGCTAAACCACGTCCTGAAGTGCCACGTCTAGGTGGTTTTTGAACACCTCCAGGGATGTAACATGAGAAAATTGAAAGGGTCAGATCCAAACCACTTCTGCCTAAAGGCCCACCCTCTGTAAGCGCTCTGAGAGTCAGTACAGTGCTGGAGAAGAATCTCTGACAACGTTCATTTGGAAGCTCCAGTGGGACCAGGGCTCTTTTCCCAAACAGAGCATCTTCTTGGCGGCTTTGGCACAACTGCTGAAGGAATTCAGTAGAAGAGATCAGAAGCAAGAAAGAGAATGGTGCTGGGAACTGCAGGGTAAGATGACCCGCGCCCACTCAAGGGCTGCTTATCCCCAGTGCCCTACACGAATGTTGTGAAGAAGAGAAAATACCCGTCCCCCAAATTTCAGCAACAGGATCCCCAAATCTCACTTTCTAGTCCCATTTAGCTACTATGATATAAAGGGAAAAAACCCACCAAAACACAAGAAAACCCAAAGCAACCAAAGTAACCGCCCCGCCTGAGCAGATCCTACCTTTATTTCTACAGGGTCATTGCGGTGGAAGTTGATAGGAGCCACGCCGGGGACGTAGAAAGCGTCTGTACCGTGCAGCAACAACAGCAAGCCCAGTGCGTACCTCAGCCTTTCCTGCAGGGAGGAGCAGAACATTAAAATACACCAAAACCATGGGAACAACACCAGAGACGGGCAACCAGAGCGGGAGCGCCCAGCCCCGACGTCAGCAAGGCCGTGCACTCGGGCGATTAAACGCAGATTCCACTCAGAAAAGCTGTTCTTGACTTTGCTCTGTGACTCCCATCGAGTCACGTTCCACCCCCACGTCTCCGTCTCTTCGTCCGCAATTAGAACAACGTTGGCTTTGCTCAACCACAGGAAAAACGCATTTCTTATCTGTGACAGGTTCACTGGCAGCTGACTCCCCTACGCCCCCGGGGCAGAAAACACCAGGGGTGGTTAGAATGGGGCAGCCCTGGATTCCTGTCCGCTCCGCTCGCCCGGCTTCTGTCTGTAGCTGCTCAGACACTGCTACACCCGCAGCCAGCGCGGGGCAGGGGCTGACACCGAACTAACCGCTCGCCGCGTCCACGTCACGGCCACACTGCCGCTCCCTCCCAGTCCACCCGTCTTCCCTCACCCCTCCGGGACATGACACAGCTCGGAACCACAACACAAGGAGCTGTCACCCCTTTTTCAGGGAGTGGGGAGCCGACTCAGGCTGGAAGGTTCACCCGGGGGGTGTCCAACACACACCAGCAGCAAACCTTTAATGGACTTTGCGGCTTCCCCAGTCCCTGCCATCACCTCGGGTAACCCAGCACAGCTCGAGCACGAGCAGAAAGGCTGTGAAATGAAAATCGAGCTTTGAAGAGTATTAGAGAGCAGCAGCTTGGCTGGATTAGAGCATCAGCTCTGCTGTAATCTCATTGTAGCGCTAAGCTGCGGCCCGTTCTCCTCAGCCTGGAAACCACACAGAGCCCGGCCGGTTCGGGACAGCTCTCAAGCCAAGGATGAAGTGATAACAAACCCAACCACTGCCTCGCCCCGCTGCATCCTCAGAGGGGCTGAAGTGTCACTCTCCGTGACCTGCCCACCCAGGGACCTGCTGGAGCTCTGCAGCCAGGGGTGGACTCAGATACAGAAGGGAAAAGGGAACAGACTGAGAGAGCGAGACGGGCTCAGACTGGACCGAGCTCCTGCTCTGGGTGCGACACAGCCCCCGGGCACGGGCACTGCCAACAGCACCGCCTGGAAGGGGGAGGCTGTCATTTCTGATGGCACCTTTGGCAGAAATCGGGCTGTCTGCACACAGAGGACTGTGGCTCAGGCAGCACCAGGCAGCAGAGAGACAAGAGGGGGACTGTGGAGAAGCCTTGCCAGAAAAAAACATGTGGGAGCACGAAAAGGCAAGGCTGCTATGCAACAGGTTGGGGAGCCGGGGGAGTGAAACTGGAAGGAAATGCCCGGTGCAGATTCCGAGCCCGGCAGAGCCTGCACGGGCTGCAGCCAGGGGCCCTTCCCGTCAGGCTCTTTGCTTCCATATTGGCGGATGTGCTTCATCTTCCCCCAACAAAGGCGGCAGCTCAGCACACGGCAAAACATCTGCACAGCTCCTGGGCCTGGCCAGACAAATCATTCGGGAGCTGCCTCCAAGCCAGGTTACCTCCTGCGCGAGGTCCGAGCCCGCAGGAGGGAGCTCTGCTTTAGTTCTGTCACAGAAGCCCCCGGACTTCCAGCAGGGAGGAGGCGTCATCTCCACGGCCTTTAACGATTATTTACATTTCTAAACACACGCACCAAAAAAACCCAAACATCTCTTTCTCTCGGCCAAGAGCCTTGCACCCGAAGTGCCAGGAAATCCTATAGTGAAGCAACAAGCAGCGCGACCAACACGCACAGCCTCAGAGCGAGAAAAACCCACGCAGACAAAAATAATCTGGATTGACTAAGCCTTATTATTTTACTCCCCACGGACACACAGACGCACACTTGCAAGAGGCCCTTTCACAGGAGAATAGGACCCAAGAGAGAGAAGGAACCGCAGGAGCACAACTGCCCCCCTGCCCTGTCCCCCCAGTCACAGCGCCCCGTGAGAAGCACCGCTCACACCGAGCTGACCCACCGCACGCAAAACGCCTGCCGAGGGGAAGCCAAAAGGCTGCTGAGGGAAAACCAACCTCTGCCTCTCAGAAAAGGAAACAGCTCCTCTCTTCCCCGGTGCTGCAGGCCCAGCGGCGCTCACCGCCCCGCCAGCCGCTCACCCATCGCCACACAGCTCTGCGCGCCCGGCCTCTCAGCGCGACAGCAACGGTCCCGAGCCGGGGGGTCCCTCTCACAAGGCTTTGGAAGTCTACTCCTGTCGTTGGCTTGAGCACGGAGCTCTTCACCGTAAGAAGGAATTAACTTGAGCCTTCCCTGCAGCCATCCGATGGTATTTCTTGTCCTGGGCGCAGCAGCGAGAACAGGAGGTCGCCCACAAACCCTTCCCAGAAGGCACTTCTGGTTCACCACCACGAGCCTTGATCTTCGGAGACAGTTTCTTTGGTTCATCTCATTTAGAAAGGACTCGAACGGTGTCGCCGTTTCCCGCGTGCTCGCAGAGGGCTCCAAGCCGCTCTGCCACAGCGGGGCAGCCCCCCAGCCGAATCCCGGCCCGGCGCCGGGAGACCCTGCAACGTGCGTTTGTGCCCCCGCCGCGCACACGCCCCTGCTCCCCCACGGCCCCTGCTCCCCGGAGCCCCACAGCCAGAGCCCGGACACCAACCCTCACTTAAGGGAAGGGGGAAACAGAAGCTGAGAAGAGGCTTTTTCCTCGTGGCCCTTCACCACCGAGCCCGAACGGTCACCCAGAGGGCCCACGGCCGGGCCTTTCGCCCCCAGGACACCCCCGCCCCGGTAACGGGCAAGCGTTTGCCGCTGGCTGCTCACTTGAGCAAAACTCTGAGCAGCGGCAATTTCAAGCAGCGTGTGAGCGGCTGGGTCTGTATCGGGGCTGGTTCAGGTCCTACAGTTTCATAATCCACGTAGAAAACGAAGAGCAAAACACAGCGTTGGCTCCAAGGGAGGCCAGGGGAGTAGGACATGAGGCGAACGAGACGATGGGATGTCACCCTGGTTCTCTTCAGCAGAGAAGGGCAAGAGGGGCATCGAGCAGCCAAGAGCCTTTAACTTCCAAAGAGAGTTCTGAAGATCAACGGGGAAACACAACCAGTGCAGAGCCTTTTGTCCGGCCGGGTTCACAAAGCTCCCAGATCCTGTTCCGCTTCCCAAAACCTTCAGCTGACGGGACAGAAAGGGAGGAAAGGCAAAACCCACCGGGGAAAAAGATCTACGTGTCGCAGAGCACACTGACCTCTCCCCCCCACGGACACCGCTCTACCCTCGGGCACGCCGACGGAACACACGCTGTGCCCAGAACACGACAGAACATGAACGCACCCGCTCGCCACCCCACCGAGCTGCCGGGCCGACGCGCGCCCCTGTTCCAGGGGCCTCCCCGCGAGATGCCCCCGACAGCCCCTCGGACAAGCTCATCGCTATCGCACCTCTGCCCGGCTTGGCCTGGCGCTCGGGGGAGTCGCGGGAAGCCTTTCGCCGGGAGATGGGCGCGGCACTCACAGCGACTGCGGAGAGCACCTCTGGCCCCAGCAAGCTGCTGCAGTCCCCTCTGCCTTTCGGACAGGAGAAGGCTACAAGGCAATTCCCAGTCGGACCACAGTCAGCTGCCAGCCAGATGCTCCTCCGACAAAGCCAGCAGCGCATGAAGATGCTTCAAGCGGATCAAATTAAATCCTCCGCTCTTCCAGTCTCCCAGTTTCACCCAGTCTTTACGCTACACGAGTCACCTCATCCCCTGCCCCAGCCAACAGTGACCTTTGTATCCCCACACGCGGTTCATTCCTGCAGCGATCCTCACAGCGCGACACCGAGGAGATATCCTACTGAGGAAGCAAGGAGGAAAAAAAAAGCCACTCTGCTACTAGACTTCAGGCAGATAATTAACATCTCGGAGCTCTTTTCCTCCTCCGTGAGGTGACACCAATGCTTGTCTACCTTAGTAACATCCCAACGGAACCATGGAATCGTTCTGGTTGGCAAAGATCTTTCAGCTGATGGAGTCCAACCATGTCCCCAGCACTGCCGGGGCACCACTGACCCCTGGCCCTCAGCACCACAGCTCCACGGGGGGCT
>JAAGNO010008638.1:618-25309 GCA_033439905.1 Ceryle rudis
ATAAATCAATTTCCTCATTCAAATGACTACTATGATCTAATGCTAAGGTCTACAAATCAAGACCTTTCTGTTATTTCAGTAGGAGGAGCTACCTACATAAGCAGCTATGTGACATGCTCATTTTTGTAAGCCCAGAGCTAGGCCAATGATAAGATGTAATCCTGAGAAAAGTTATGATCTCTGAACTTCTGTTGACATCCCAATGACTGACATGATCAATACACAGAAAATTCTTAGCCCTCAATGTCATTTAAGTTGGCAAATTCTACTGCCTTACATTTGTCTTTCACTTCTGTAACAGGTTCTTCCCATTTCAGTTTTTAAAAAATAAATAAACCTATTTATTTTCAATGTTATTGATTGCCACGAGTATTGAACAGTGATTCAAACATGTAAATACTCTTTAAAGTTCCTATTGTCTTTGTAGTGTAATTGAAAGATTACGGCAAAGACAGAACAAAAGTGTTAATTTCATTAAAATAAGCATTTTGATATTATGTCCCCAAATGTCATTGTGATAGTTCAGAAATTATGATATTGAGAAACTTCCTTAAGACTACAAGATAGTGGTTTTAATTATTCCATATTGGGTTTTACTTAAAAATACTTGTTTGATAGGGTGGAGTACAGGATGTCTTTATTGAATACATATAAGCTGACAAAATTGTATTTTACTGAATAAATTTGCAGATTTTTTTACAGAAAGGGTATTTAATAATTAATTAATTACTCTTTAAAAGAAGTCCTGCTTATCTGACAGACTGTTATCATGTATTTGGCCTATATTAGAAGCTGATACTCTAATGACTGTCAACATAGAAAAGTATAAATCTGCCAAAAAAACCTCAGACTCTTACCCTCCCCCCCGCAAAAAAAAGTCTGAAGCAGTGCACCTTCTGTTAATGAACAAATCTTCCGGTCTTCTTTGACATTACTTCAGTTAAGTTCATGCATACCCGTCCACCACCCCAAATCTAAGTGAAAATAAGCATAGCCTAACAATAAGCTGTTCAGTTTCTGTCTGTGTTCTTGAGCCTTTCTTGAGGCACCAAGTAGTGGATAAATGAGGGGATTGATTTTTGTTTTGGACTTGTTTAATGTTAATGGATCAAAATATGCTCTCATAAGGGGAAGCTCAAAGGAATGCAGTTAAACCCCTTGAATATTATATAATTAAAAAATAAAAATAGAATTGACAGACTACCTCACATTTGTGCTTTATATAGCATGATTATTTCTGCAAGCAGTGGGAACTTTAGAGTCAATTTTTCAGTCTTTTATCCTGTTATATTTGGGATAAACTGACAGCACAATGGATAAAGAAGGCCGAAAGTCTGAAAAGAAAAAAAAAAAAAAGTCATTTTTAATACTTCAGGACTTGCTTTATGTAGAAGCTGCTGCTGTCCATGCTGTGAGAACCGAGCACTTTCTTTTTAGTGATATCAAAATGATGTCTTAGTGTCTTCTGAGTCTGATTTGTCTTCCAAAAATCTACCATTGGACTTTGCCACTTTTTCCTTTATGTAAAATGAACATCGAGACTATTCTTGTCAAATCTGGTTTTAATACAGAAGTCACAATAGAAAGCTGGTTTGTGGAGAAAGTACACACACACACACACACATATATATATATATATATATATATATATGAGAAGCTGAAACTAATAGTATTGGAGTCCCTGCCAGCTAAAGGAGGTGTGTATTTTAAGTGCTGTAGTGTTCCTAGAACAAGTTAGATCCCAGTGGAAAAAGGCCTGTAGAAATGAGAAGACAGGTAAAAGAATACTTGAATTGTACTTCCCATTAAATTTTCATGTGGTATGTCTCTTAAAGATAATGGCATGTATTAATGTATTTGGGGGCCATAGTAAGGGTAGCCTCCTTCCTCCTCCTTCCGATAGATATGGGAAAATTTTTCCTTGGGTGCTAAAGTGGTTTGGTAAAGATGTGTAAAAGAAAAAGAAGTAGAAGGGCAGGCTTTTAAGTTGTGAAGCAGGAGTGGATTCCATGATAGAAGTAGTCAATTGAAGTGAGTCACCAGTTTATCCCAGCTTTGAGTTTATTGCCCCATCCTTTAACAAGGGTGCAAGGTCCTTGAATGCATCCAGATGAGGGCAACAAGCTGTTGAAAGGCCTGGAAGGAGTATTCTGTGAGGAGCTGTGAAGGATTTTGGGGCTTGTGTAGTTTGGAGCAAAGCAGGCTGAGGGGCAATGTCATTGCTCTCCACAGCTTCCTGAGAAGTGGAACCAGAGTGGAAGTGGAGAGGCAAATGCTGACCTTTTCTCCCTGTTATCACAGATACCTCTCCTGACACAGCTGTGTGTATCAGGAGAGGTTTAGACTGGACATTGGGAAGCATTTCTTTACTGAGAGGGTGGTCAAATGCTGGAACAGGCTTTGTAGAGAGATGATCAATGCCTAAACCTGTCAGTGTTTGAGGCATTTGGGCAATGCCCTTAACATGCTTTAAATTTTGGTCAGCCCTGAATTGGCAAGGCAGTTGGACTAAGATGATCACTGTAGGTCCTTTCCAATTGAAATAGTCTATTCTGTTATAGGTCTTGTCTTCCTTTGGCTTAAACATTTTAAGTAGCAAACTAGGGAGCTATTACAGAGGTGTTAGTTGCTGTGCGTGGGCTATAGCTTGCCATTTCAAAGCCTCCCTGAATCCTGCTCTTTTCTGGATGTAGAAAGCTTGTTCTGCTCTGTGTCAGTCAGAGATGGTGCACAGGAGGTTCATGACTCTCAGGATATAATTTTAATCTGTAGCCAGACTTCTTGCTTATTTAAAGCTTACATGCGAAGGTCTCATAGGAAGCCTTATCAAGAATTGGAGAGCTCTCAAAGCAGTAAAAATGTTCCAAGTTCCAGTTATTAAGCAGGAGTGTTATCAGAACACAAATGCTTTTATTTTGAAAAAAAAGATGATCTAGCTTCATTACTGGAGTATTCAGTTTCAAATACTCATTTGATAATTCTAATAAATTAATACAAGTAGCTATTTTACCTTGTGATTTGGAAGCGTTTAAGATCTAATAGCTAATTATAGAAGCTTCATTAAATAGTTATTCACTGTTTTTTGTTAGGGACTAGCCAGTGTTTTAAATGAAATGGCTGAAAGCATTTTGTTAGATTAATTCTGAGATAATGCATGAATACACAGAATAAAGTGCTTCCTACTTCTCAGTTTCCCACAAAAATAAGTAGTAATGACAATAAATGCCTGGTTTTAGCCCTGACTGTGATGATTTTTACACTTTGAGAACAACTCTTACTACTAAAGTTTTCTTTCTTGACTAACATGCACCTTCTTTGGAGTAACTCCTTGTTAGACTTACTGCTAGTGATGCACAAAAGAGAGGTGTATCTGATTTTCAGAATTTAGATACACCAGGGGACCTTAAAATTGTTATTTTAGATTTATGCACTTGGACAACAACAAAGAGGACAAAGATCAGCTTTTAAAATCTGGGTACAAGTACTCTAGAAGTCATAGTTTGCCCTTTGTAATAGCTTTGACATGCTTGGGATTTTTTAAATAAAGAAATAAATCTTCCCAGTTTTCAGCTAAATAATAAAAGTAAATGGAACATTGGTGGTCAGGGGAGACCTGTAAATAGGGAACCAGAAAATGGGCCACGTCAAAAATAAAATTTCAAACTAGCAGTGGTAAACTGGAAAAGATGCCTCTCTACTGTCTTTCAAAATTATTATCAAAATCTGTAGGTTGTGTTCAGTACACCACAGTGTGGTGGTTATTTAACTTGCAGAACTGAAGGCAGCCTCTGTTACTAAATTCTGTTTTGACGTGAACATGTGAAATTCAGTGGGAGACTAGTAAGACTTGAATGGTTTGATATTTGGATATATATGCTTAAGCAGTTTGGGTTTGAAAATCAATCCTATGATACCTGAGTCTGAGTTGAGCAAAAATTGTAAGGAAACAAGGAAAAAGGGATTTCTTAATTACTGAGACCTGTGTGTTATCAACCAGGCAGTCTCAAAGTTGTACTGTGTGGTTCAGAGACAAGTCATGCTTTGTTATTGCTATTATTAGCCTGGCTTTTAACACTGAGTGACTTAATGTGTACAAAAAAAAAAAAAGCAATATTTATCTGAATGTAGTAGGATTTATTTTTGTTAAATACTTCCAGAACGTCAGGAAAGGCACAGTACAGAATGTAAATATCTGTTCATCTTCTTTTCAGTATCTGTCATCAAATGCTATTCCTGGCACTCTAGTTCATAGTTAGTTTTATGGGTTTCCTTCCATTTTCTGTCATCTTCTGTTACAGAGAATAGCTTGTCCATATTTCCTAAATAGCATTTTATGTCTAAAGCTTTAGATGTCCACTTTCTTTCATTGGAATGAAATGCCTATGGCAGAGAGCAAAAGTAACTTGGTAGATTCTTTGAGGATCAATGTCAATAATCTTTTATAATGCTAGTAAATATTTATCATGACTTCACACATAGTAGCAACATCAGATGCCTCAACAGATTGACGTTGTCATAGTATTTTCCTTTGGATGGTGATTTTTCTAAAGGTTTCTAGGAGTTAATCAACCAAATAGAAATGTATAGAACAGAGAAAAATAAAATGATAGGCCAAATAACAGTACCTTTTCTTAATGTCAAAGGTAGCTTGTGAATTCCAATGTCTGCATTCCATAGAATTCTCTCTATGTATTAGGAAACAGAATAATTAAAGATTTAAAGTAATCTTAGTGCTTAATTATAATGTCTTATTTTTTTTTTAAAAAAGGAAGGGGATAAAAAGAACCTGAAAGAGCAGTTATAGTCTCTTATTTATGACTCCCTGTGGAGACTTCTAAATAAAATTGTGTATTCAGAGTGCCTCGTCATCTGGTGGGGCATCATTCTCTAAATAATGAAAGCCAAATTATATTATTGCACCAAATTAATAGTGAAATAACATAAATAAGAAGTCTTTTCCTTGGGTTATTTGTAATTATGAAATTAACAGTTTTAAAATAACTAATTCTTTAACTCCTATAAACTATAGCTCTTGCCCTATTTAACACTTGATGATTTCTTTTAAGATTCAGCTATTTTCAACAGAAACAGTTTTTTGCATAAACAGAATGCTTCTAAATATAGAAAAAAAAATAAATAAAAATAATGATTTAGGAAAGCCTGTATCACTTGTGATATAGAAGCTGGCATGACTGCAAAAGTGGCAGAAGCATCAATGAGAAATTTAAGCTTCCTCCTTGTTATTCCTCTTTAATAGTTACAGCAGGATTTTTATATCAGATGTTGTGTCATAGTCTCATAATTTAACTTTACCGTTGTATGATCCTATCAGTACATTCATGGAATGCTGCTAGGTAGTGCAGCATGATGATTCCTGTGAAAGAAAGTAGTTGCTCTTCTACAAGCTCATCTGGAGTCTCTCCAGGAAAGATTTAGAGTTTGTCTTTATAATGGAAATTTCTTGGACTATTAAAGATTCAGTTCTGTCATTTAATTCAATTTCTGATAAGTTTGTTAGTTGCATTGGTAGGATTTTTGTTCCAAATTACACTTGGATATTTGTCATGTTTTTTTCCTCAGAAAATGTATTCTGAAATACCAGCAGTTTCATAAACATATCATTGACATGACAGTCTGTGGAGCCGTAGGTTTAATAACCTACAGACAGTGCTTCCAGTAAATATTTACAATATTTAGAATTTTTTTCTTAGAAGGAATTAGCAATTATCTTTATACACTTTTAAAAAATTCAGCTGAAAGCTGTAATTGAGGAGAATAGGTTTTATTGAAACATTAGGATTGTCCTTTTTAAATTGGAATATTTGTCATTAACTGTCACTAGTAGCATTCTATTATGGCACACTCTGGTCTTTGGTATTTGTTTCAGTCCTGTTATAATAATAATTAAAAAAAAGAGGAGTAAGGAAGCAGCAAGGGAGGCTGATATTCTACTGTGCCCCCACTAGTTAAGTTTTTTCTGCTTTCTAAAGCTGAAAAACCTCTGTCATAAAAATTTTTGTCATGCTGGCAATATACAGGCAGAGAAAGTTGTTAGGGGAAAAGGGCAGCAGAAACGTGAAATATTTTTCTTAATTTGCATATGTGTAAGGCAGGAAATCCACTCTTGTAAGTGGATCTTGACTGGAATCTGAGGTGTAACTTCTTGTGGTTCCTCTCCTTAATGACTCAGTAATTAGCTTATTCAGAAACTCAAGACAGAGCATCTCTCCTGAAGTATTCATGGGAAACTGGGAGTGAGGTAAAAGCAAATATAGAATGTTCTCCATATATAGGAATATCCCAAGTGCTACAGTACAGATTTTGGAATTTTCCCCTCTTAGGATCTTATTCCTGTCTGCATATATCCTTCCTTCACATGACTTTATATGAAAGTTTTTCTTCATTTTTGCTCTTTCCTTCTTTCCATAGGTTCTATTTATAATCAAATCTGCATACAAAGTATGCAGAGTATCTAATCTGCATACAAAGATATATGCAATCTGCAGCATGGCTGTATGACTGAAGATTTTAGGGAGCATGCATTACAGTATTTACATGCATATGTCTTTGTGTATCTTAAGCTACTTAAAAGAAAATCCTTTTTACTTAGTGAATGAATATAATTAGGTTGAACTTAACTTAATAGATTTGGTCTATTCCATATGCAATTATGTGCTAATATCTTGAAAATTAAAAAAGACTATGTATTTATGTTTGGACACATTATTTTTCTTTCAGCTAACTGATACCAGCTGCATCCAACAGCCCTTTACTATTTTGCCACTTAAGACAAAATGGAACAATGCAAACTTTCATATTCTCTTATTTGACCTGGAAAAATTTGAGGAACTTCTGCTGTCATCTCAACTCAATGGATTAAAGTCATCAAAGTCATTCCACAACTATGACACTCTAGAAAGAGCCAAAAGTACTACTGAGAAAAAAACACTGACGTTAAAACAAAATAAAACTGCTGGCTTTTTATCTCCAGTGGATGGGCAATTAGACAGTGTTTGTTCAAACCAGGTCTGCAGGGATAAGAACAAAGTTAAGCCTTTGGAAGAAAAGGGTGGCATGAAAAGACAGAAAAAAATGAAGAGTTCAAGAAAGATTAAAATGCAGATATCAGGAAACATTGACGTGAGCATTACCACCGATACAGCTAAACTGTTTTTGTCATGTCTCTTACCATGGGGTGTAGATAAAGAAATAGACAGTCTTTGTGTTAGACACTTAGATATCTTGAGGCTTCAGCATCCTCTTTCTTTCGGACTTGTGTCGAATGAAAAACACCTATCACTAATGTTGCCAGGATGGAAATGTACTGATTGTGTTGTGCTAGAAGAACACGCAGTAATCAATTTGTTTTCAAAAAGAGTGCTTGACTTATCAAACAAGTATCTTGCTGCAACTGAAGGGCAAACTGGAAAGAAGGATGTACCTGAGAATAATGTTTATGGAACAAAGGGATTGGAAACAATATTCTTCTTACTTAACAGAATAACTTTAATTAACAGGATAATTAACATACCTTCAGGAGTTACAGATGCAATTGAAAGGTAAGAACCTTTTCATTATGAGTCTATTCTCTTGACAGTGGTTAAAAAGTGAAAAATGTGAAATAACCACTTCTCTTAATCGTGGACTTTTGCATTAAATACGGAGTTTACATTCGTTGTCTCAAGCTTTTTTAAGAGGATGTTCTTTGAATGAAAGGAGATCAGGATGCAATCAAGTATCTTTATATTTTCCTATTTAGCAGGTAAGAACTAATGCAAGATATTTTTTCAACAGACCCAGAACCTGTAATGTCCAGCTTTATCCAGATATCACCCTTTTCCTTGCACTTTAAACTAAGTAGAATAATGAAATCTCTTCAGGCACAGTGAAATATGCATTAAGCACATTTATGCTGTTTTATCCTTCAGCCTCTGTAAGCAATATACTTCCTTTACCATGAAACCTTTGGCTTCACAGATAAATAAAACATGAGACAAGAACAGTCTGTCCTAGTTACACTGTCTGAAGTACTATGCTCCCAGTAATAATGGCAGCTACTGGGAATGAATGCCACAGCCCTTATCTTGTGTGAACCATCCCAAATAACATTAATGTTAATCAAAACAAATTTATTGACTAAATGCTTTTTCAACCTTAAAGGAAAAGTAGCATGTTCAACATTATTTGACCAAGCCAAATAGATTATACTAATGAGGCAATGGATATTGTCCACAGACTTGTTGTTCAGCAGACCTAGGCTAGTCTGAACCAACACTGAAGTTAACTGTCCCTAAAATGATAAATACAAAGACAAAAAGGGCAACAAAAAATACTGATCCTGATGCTGCAAATATCTGTTCATCTTCCACAAAGCTCAAGAGACATGCACCATCCTACAGGACAAACACACATTTCTCAGTTACTTTTACTGCTAATCACATTGTCTACTGGTCCATATTCAACACAAGCCCTTTATGAAATGTTGTTTCCAGGATTCCAGCTTGAACATTAATTCCCTTAATAGTTAATTCCTTTAATAGTTTTTTTACAGTACTCAGTTGGAAAGACATTATGTAATTGAAGGTAGTTATCATACCAGAATCAAACATTTTTCCCAGAAATGCATGTTCTGAGTTTGAAATGTATCTCCCATAAATTAATAAGTATTGAAGTTATCGTGAGAAAAAATGCTGAAATTCTTTTTAATGTATGTTCAGGTTTTGCTTAATAGTTTCATATTCTCTTAGTCCACAGAAATCAGAATCTGTACATGACAGATGGCAAAATACAGAAGCAGTAACACCTAAATACTCCTGTTTTTATGGAGAGTTATCAGGCAGTAAGTACATGGTGGAGCAGCAATATTAGCTTTTGTTGTTTTGGTTGTTGGTTTTTTTTTGGTTTGTTTGTTTTTTTTTTTTTTTTTTTTTTCATTTAGCCTTTATATATTTTATTGTACATGCTATGTCAGGTGTCAGAGATAAAGGATAAAATATTTACTCTTACTCCATCTTTCTGTAAAATGCTATTAAATGCTATAATTTTTAACTCTTCTTAATTTTTTTATTATACCTATGCTTGTACATACGTTTCTGTATTATACTAGATATTGACATAATTACATTTATACAGTCATTTGCTGAATGGCAATACTGCTCCTATTCAGACTACACTACTGTACCTTATTTACTTTATAATATGCAGGTACTTAGGTGATTTTTTTTTTTTCCCCAAACTTCATTCATTGCTGCAGGAATCCAACACAAGTGACTATACATTGTGTGGTCAGGATACTTGTGAACTTTGGCATTACTGAAACATTTAAATTCCTACATAGAATTCAGTTGCCTTTTTTCAAGACGTATGGTACTGACAGAGATTCTTGGGTAGATTCAAAGGATCATACAACCAATTGACCCAACTTATGTATATGGCAACAAACCTTGTAGTAAAGTACTGAGGTATCACTTTTGTCTGTTGACATCCAAATGAGGAAGAAGTGGACTAAAGCTGTACAGATGCCAATTCAAAATTGCTTTGAAAATAGCCTGAAAAATCAAGGTAGGCAGTAATAAAACCCATGTGCAAAACTATAAATGTAACATCTTTATTAACTGCAAGCAGAACCGGTGAGCCACTGGCTATGTGGCATCTTGACTATACACTATTATTGTTGACCTGTAGCAGAAAGTAAATAGGGTCAAACTGTAACTATACAAAGCATTATTGAATGTATTTTTGCATTGACTGGACTATTATTTTAAAAGTAAAGAAACACATATTCAAATAGCATTAGAATTTGCATAGTAAAATCTGTGTTTAAGTAGTCCAGATCCAAAAGTATTCTTACTATCTTTAGAAAATTATTGTGAAAACATACACTGTGGGATATAAGACCTCTGTTTAAAAAAAAAAAAAAAAGGAATATAATAACAATGAAAACCCCCAAACTTTGTGCTTGTTTCTTTCATCTAATGCAATATCACTTCTTCAAATTTTTTCAGGTATGTTGCTGAAGTCAAAAATTTAAAATGTTAAATACCTTTTTCTTTGTGTACTTCTGTGTATATTGTTAGTTTATAAATTATGTATGTGTTTTCCAGGTAAAAGTAGATATCATTCCTCAGACTTCGGGAGTATTTCGTTGCTGAAACTCATCTGTTGTTGGAGTGACCAATCTATAAAGGTAGGAAATAGCCCATGTCAGTTGTTGCAATGTAATCCTTAAGTAACATTGGCTGTAACTTAGTATTTGGAATGTGACATAGCAGTTAAGGATTTGTGGTGAAATGATTACATAAATTGTGCCATTCAGATCTATGAAAAGCAGATTATTATTTTAGGATGAAATTAAAATATTATTAAAACATTAAACTATTTTACCTTAAACTACACATATAGATGTGGGAAAGTAACTTTAACCTAGGTGATCTTGTTCATAGCATGTGTTTAAAAAATTAGTTACCTGGTTCTTCAGCAACCAGATTTAATTTCCATTACAAATGCCATTTAATGCTCCAGAAAAATAAAGGCCAAAATAAGGGAAGTGTTATATACCAATGTATTACTATACAGGAAACAAAAAATGCCTTCTTAAAGGGATAATCCCAAATCCTTACTTATTAGAACATTCTTCAAGAATTACTTAGAAATGGAAGTTATAGGTTCCCAGGTCAGATGAAGCTCGTGCCTATTGTTAGAGAAGAATATGATGTTTTGTGAGGTAAATTACTATTTCCTGAGACTTGACCAGTAACTGAAACAGTCTGAACAGTGAAATCTAGAGACAATTTTTCATTTAGGAAATATGCATTTAAATACAGATGTGTGGTTCCTTGAGTGAGTTAATGGTTAGGAGTAGGAAACTCAAGACAGTATACTATGACACTGGTGAGGCCTCTCCTCGAGTACTGTGTACAGTTCTGGGTCCCTCACTTCAAGAAGGATATTGAGGTACTGGAGCAGGTCCAGAGGAGAGTGACAAGGCCGTTGAAGGGACTGGAGGGAAAGTCTTATGAGGAGAGGTTGAGGGAGCTGGTGTTGTTCCGCTTGGAGGAGACTCTTCTAAGGGGGACATTATTGCTCTCTATAACTACCTGAAAGAAAGCTGTAGTCAGGTGGGGGTTGGGCTCTTCTCCCAGGCAACTAGTGACAGGATTGAGAGGGCATGGCCTGAACCTCCACCAGGGGAGGTTTAGGTTGGATATTAGGAAGTTCCTAAGTGGATATAATAGGATATAATAGGATAAAATAATATCCTAAGTTGGTTATTAGGAACTTCCTCACAGAAGGGGTGATTAGACACTGGAATGGACTGTCTAGGGAGGTGGCGGAGTGGCCATCCCTGGAGGTGTTGAAAGAAAGATTGGATATGGCCCTCAGTGACATAGTCTAGAGAGACCTTATTGGCGCATTTCAATACTTAAAGGGGCCTGTCAGAAAGATGGGGACAGACTTTTTATCAGGGCCTGTTATGATAAGACAAGGGGTGATGCTTTTAAACAAAAAGAGGGAGATGTAGACTAGAGAGAAGAAAGACATTTTTTACACTGAGGGCTGTGAGACGCTGGCCCAGGTTACCCAGAAAGGTGATAGATGCCCCATCCCTGGAACTAATTCAGGTGAGGTTGGCTGGGGCTCTGAGCAACCTGCTCTAGTTGCAGATGTCCCTGCTCCCTGCAGGGAGCATGGACTAGATGACCTTGAAAGGTCCCTTCCAACCCAAACCATTCTGTGTGACCACAAGGAATTTTATTCTATAAAAGGGAAATATCTATTACAAGTTTGTTTTATGATATTACTTGAAATGCAGCACAGATTCACATTCAATTTTAAAGTGTGAAGAATATTTTTCCAGACATGAGTTGTGCCAGGGGTACTGCAGTGATAGTCCCCTGTTCTTTTAGACACTAATGGTTTCTGCAAATATTCGCATACAATTGAATTATTTTATCTTGAGCTTAGCAGTGATTTATTATATCCCCACTGTCTGCACATCCTCCATATTATTTCAGCATTCAATTTCCCTCACAAACTGTCTCTATCTTACAATTTTGTTTCTTTTTAATCCTTTCACTGAAAAAATTGAACATAGGGCCTCAGTTTCAATAGCTGTGATGGTCATGTGAAGTCCATATAACTTCTTGCTGACCTGATCATCTACTGAAACTCTTTATATTGTACAGCCATGAAACTTGTATTTGAAGTAGATTATGTGAGATATATGTACTTATATTTTCTAATTAATTAATTTAATGATTGGTCAGTTTATACAGTGATAATGGTCTAACCTACCACAGTAGGTTACTATGCAGGAAGATGAAGCTTTTTTCATCTGAAAAGACTTTAAGATACTGAATTGTCAAGTACTGCTACTGTCAAATACCATGCTATCAACGCTTTTCAAATTTTAACATTATTCAGACACAGCTTTGTAGTTGCAATAAGCTTTGTTAACCTGCTTGGTAGTGCTGATTTTACATTGTTTGCAGACAAACTGCTTTAAGAACTTAATAAAAATAATTTGTGATGTTGGCAGCAGAAGTGGGTATTCAGCAACCAATGTTTTATAAAATTATTTTTTTGTTGCTACTAGGGTGGCTTTTTTTTTCTTTGTACAAGCAAAGATTCATGGCCAGTATATTGATCCCAAGCAGCCCGATTAAGCACTCGTGCATTTACCCAAAACATCACTAGTTATCCTGCTTTTAAAAACTTTTTTTATTGTTATCTTCAGTGGTGGATACTGACTCTCAGACGTGACCCCAAAGGACTTTCTGTTTATTGATTCCTCTCCTCCATACAGTATCACATTCTGTGCAAACAAGGAAAACAAAAAACCTGCTGCAAATGATTGATCAGGGGTCTACTGAAGTTGAAGGGCTGAGGAGGGTCTTTTTCTGTTTTCTTTATTATCAACTAGCTACTTAGCACAGACTCCCCTTAGGAAAACTGTTGATGTCCCATTTAGATCTCTGACATAATAATCTGCGTATGAGGAATGTGGTTGCTTTAGCCTTCCTCTTTCACCAGTGGAAACAGTCACTGTGAAGGAACTGCTGAGATCTTAAGAGGAAAGAATTACCTTAGGACTTTCTCTTCTCTTTCTGTTGACTTTTGCAGTGCATCTGTTTTGTTTTGTTTTGTTTTTTCACTTCAGTTATTTCATTTCCATTAATATCTAATACAAGATATATTACCAAAACTTTAATTTCAGAGAGTAAAACACTTCATGTTAAGGTAAATACAGAGAAGTACTGATAAGGTACTAACCTTCTTAATTGTTTACAGTAATTTCTCTAACAAGCTCTGAATGCATTTTTTTTTTACAGTGTTTGACTCTTAAGCCACCTGAATTCAGTGTAAATGTCTAGACAACTGTCCTGAGAGTTACTATCCAGAATTAGAGGAAGCAGACTGGATAATACACTTCTGATGCTTTGATGTATTCATTTTTTTTTTTTTTCCCACAATGTGACTATATTATGGAGACATGGGAGGCAATTTCTGTAAGGCTCAGCTCTATAGAGGTTATGGCCTGAGCAATAACAAGGAGTGACATCTATTGACTTCACTCCTTAGACCCACTTATTATAAAGAGTAGTAATCCTTGGAAGTAATTGATAAAGTGTAGAAAGGAAAGCCTGTATAATTTATTATAGATGTAACAGTACAGGTTGCCTCAACTTTTGCTCACTTGTCTTTTTGAATTTTTCGGTAGTATTGCTGCTGCAGAGTCAATTACCTTTCACTCCTTGATATCTGTATTTACAGTTGTACATATGCTATTTATACTTTCTCAGGCACAGAAGCAACATAATTTCTATCAGATTTTACAATCTCAACTAAAAAGCTGCTACTAGTTGCAAGTGGTTACAATTATGGGAAAAAGACCCACACATTAATATATTTTTGATTAATATATTAACAGCCAATGAGATAAACAATATATAGCTAATCCAGAAGAACACTGAAGTGAAAACTGTCAGAGAAAATTAAAGATGCTCACGTAGACTTGTTTTGTGTTAGAAACAGGCAAGGCTTCTGGAAATTCTTAAACTTGGTGATAATGATAGATGAGGTATATGAATTCTTGCAGAAGATGCAGTGAGAAGACAAAGTTAAACATGTGAAGCCTCACTAAGCACTGTGAAAATGCAGATTCAGCAAAGTGATAGACTAGCATGCAGAGGCATACAGGTGGCTGTACAATACGTTGTGTCATTTGATATAGATTTTTTTATTCTGCATTAAGACATTAGAGGAAATTACAAGTTACAAATGCTGCCTGCCTGCTATACACAGTGATACAGGTAACGAATATCTTATCCAGATTAGTGACACATTCGTAGCAGATCAGAACACCATGAGAAAGACATCATGTGATTATGTCAACAATGACAACATGTCTGTGATTCCTTCCCTTGTTTTAGTTATTGTAGATATACTGTAATAATCTTTTGTAAAGTCAGGATCTATAATCCCCAAAACTCAGGGTTGTACGGATGTGAGGAATTGGAAACTGACTTTGCTTTCCTCTGTAAAATAAAGTGCTATTATAACAAGATAAAGGTTTTCTCTATGTTAAAACATATAGGGCTGGATTCACTTGCTGTGAACTTTCATACTGTGGACCTGACTATGGTATACTTATAAATAAAAGAATTATGGTATATTTATAAATAAATGATTTTGTCACAAAGGACACCAACAGCCTTTGTTCTGCTTAATGATTTGAATTTACAAGGGCAGCTAGAAATGTGATTGAGAAAAGTTCATGTATTCACTGTACTTGATTAACAAGATGAAACTGTCCCTCTTCCAGGCAGTTTGAGGGAGCCTGCATGTCAACCTAAATATTTTTAATAGATTGTTTATAGTATACATAAACATTTTATGTGTATAATATTAGAACTTTTAACTGTAGTTGAGGTAGAATACACTTTCCTGGAAACTTTAGGTTCTCTCTGTCTCAGGAAATTTCTTGTACTTGAGAATTAATACCTTCCTAAGGGGGAAAGATTGTATTTATTTTCTGAAGGAAATACAAAATAGAAAGGTACACATGTTGCTGTTCAACACCATGATGAAATTTAGACTGACTAAAGATTGTGAAACTTTGGGTCTATTGTGAAAGGTCTTCAAACTTTCTCCATTCATTTGTGGCTTCTCTGCTAAAGAGAAGGAAACAACTCTTATCATAGAGTCTCCACACTGCATTGTCTTAAACTAATAATTCTATCATCAGATATTTCAAGAACCATTTATAGGCTATTCATAATTCTGGTAGATGTTCCTTCTGGATAAGAGGAGTTTGAGGAATGGCATTTCTCTTTGTGTTAGACAAAAAAATACAGAATTATCATGTTTGAACTGGAGGAATAGAAGATAACTATATAGCTAGAACACTAATAATGAAACATTCTTTAAGCTTTTCAGAGAGACTAGGCACCAAAACTTCTATAGAAGTCAAAATACAAGGTCCCTATTCAGTCTATGAAGCATTTTTGCACACATGATAGAAAAAAAAAAGATATTTCTTATCAGCTGTTATCACCATGTACTTTCTTAATGTATTTTGTCATGACCCCTTGAAATCAAGGAGGCAGTAGATGACTGATTCTAGTTTTGAGATTAAAGAAAGAAATCACAACTGACAACTTGCACCATTTTACTGCTACCCTGTTCATATTTATTTCTCAATAAGTATCTAGACACACATGATTATCAGTGTCTGAAAGATATTGATGTGTTGATTTCCTAATGATGGTCACTGGAACAGCCTTAAAATTTTGTACTTATTTAAAATAGTTAAATGCTTAGCTAAATAATTGAAAGACTGATATAATGCAATAATAATTTGCATTTGACAGATTATTGAGGTAATACAAGCAGTGCTGCTGGCAGAAGTTCAAAGGACTATGAATACTTTGAGAAAGACAGCAATCTGCAGAGATCCACTGGCTATAGTAGAGAATAGAAATGGTAAGTTGTGGAAACTGTCAAAGACTGATGAGAGTTATTTGTAATGCAATAAAAATCTTTCTTTGCCATGTAAGTGGAAAATTTACTGGTATATTCTTCCAGAAGTATATTCTCTAGTACTTTAGAACAATTTAGGAGTATGAGTTCACAATACATTTTATCTGTGTAAGACAAGCCAAATGGCCTATTTCTGACCTTATCAGGATATAAGTTTTCTGATATCATTGTCAAGTAGTTTGAAGGGCTTTCACACACCCCTATTATTGCTGAACAGTAAATAAGAAAATGTAAAGTTTATTTGATGGTGTGATAGCTCTGGTATTGTAAATACATTTATAAATAAATAATAAAAAAAAAGGTAAATGGTTGGGGGGGCCTGCAGAGACTGAGTAGTTGAGGTGCCTGGGTTTGGAGCTGGCACATCAGCAGGGCTCGTACAGGGGGCTTGTGGAGCCTGAACAGTTGCAATGCATTTCCTGTGTATCATAGAACCTTGTGAAGTCTGGATAACTACAGAGTGTATCACAGAACCTTGCAGGGAAGCAGCACACACAACATTTTTTGGTGTCTGCCCAATATGTATATCTGCACTGATGAAGTGCACAGTGAAGGCATTAGAAAAAAATAACAATATATTTTGGTAATAACCATGTCCACAATCCTCACAATTTAATGGAGTTTTAAAAATCTGGTGGAGTCAGATTAGCATGCTGGGGACCAGTATAAATTCCCAAGATAAAAACAAAAGTATTCCTAGTAATGAAATCCGTGAAAGCACGTAAGGGAACAGTAAGTATTTAACTTGGAAGGAAATGCTAAAAAGACGTGAAATTACACTGCTCTCAGAAATGACATCATTTAGACAGTCTGTTTTGGCTTCCAATTCTTAAAGACACTCAAGAAAAAAAGGTGACACTCTCTCAACTGAGCAAACTGGAATTTTAACTATTCAGGCAATTTATTAGCACCTCACATTAGGTGGTAATAAATGTCAGGGCAGCCCCTTAGACCTACAACAGATGCTCTCTGTTACCCCCCTCCCCCTCCTCAAAGGGGAAGAGAAAGGGAATAAGGGAGAGAGACTTATCAATTAGAAAAGGTAACTAGAACAGCTTTGATGAAAATAATAATAATGGAATATATACAAAACCAGTATCAAACCCAGCCCTCCTGATGGTAATTACATCTCTGTCACCACTGATGCTGTGGAGCAGGCACCAGGAGGTCCCAGACTGGGCCCCACAGCAGACAGGAGCTGTACTGGGGAGCTGGATTCTGGTACCGGATTCAGGAACACACAGATCGGGATCAAAGGCAGCATGGAAAGAGTCCTCCTTGGATGCTCCAAGGAAGGAACAAAAAGGACCTAAGCCAAGCCGAGCAAAACTGGCAAAGAGGTCCAAGAGGGGAGAAGAGCCCGGAAGCCCCCAGAAAGAGGGCAAGTGAGCAAGCAAGGAAAAACCTAAAACTAGCAAGCCAAACAAAACCTATAGACCCTCCAGATCCCTCTGCTTTATACCAAATATGACGTAAATGGGCTGGAATACCCCGTTGGTCAGTTTGAGGTCCCCTGCCCTGCCCGCTCCTCTCTGCAGGTGCAGCCTTTCACTTTTCTGCACCCCCAGTTTGGTACACAAGATCCATCAGTGGCCTTGGTCTGCATACCAATCCTTGGTAGTAACTCTAGACATGGGGTGTAATCACTGTTAGCAGCAGATACCGTCTGTGAAAACAGGCTGCCAATTTCAGAAAGTGAAGTTAGTTAGAAGAACTGAACTGAAAAGTAAAATCAGTGAACAGAATTAGTTCTGTTCTCACTCAAACCAGGACAATGATATTGAAAAGAATTATTAAAAATTTATATTTCAGTGACAGGAGAACTTAATATAGCACTAAAAATCAATTCCTGAAATTTTATAATTTCATGTAATACAGAATATTTTTATTTCTGTTTAGAAAAAGCCTCTATCAAAGGAGGTTTCAAACACATTTTACAGTTAGATCGTTTCATTTTATAAGAAGCTTACTCTTTGTGAGTTTACAGTGGTGTTTTTGGTAAAATGATTCAACCTGAAATTGTTCTGAAGTTGGTTGTTTTTGTTTTTGTTTTTTTTTTCTCTCCATTAGCTGAATTTTAAAATTAAGTGACCCAATCTTATTAGTGAGCCTTCTCCTGGAAAACTAATTTATAGTCTAATATATTCTGGAATAGACAGAAAACATGCAAAGAATGGGAAAGAGATGATATAAGTATTTAATACCATATTAGCTTTCTTTTTGTTCTCATTTCCATACTTGTTCTAGTTTGTTGCATTATTTATCAGAGCTTTTTAAATAGCACAGTTATTCTTGGGTTTGAGTTTGTATAATTTTCTAATAGGTGTTCAAAACTTGATGATTTTATTCAGAACGGAACATTTTTTTTTTTGTTATTTCTTATATGTTAAAGAGTAAAACTGTTTGTGGCATGTCATCATATGCAGAAACTATTAAAATCACATCCAGGAGTAAGTGTAATTTCTAAGACAAGTAATTATGTCTGGTTTTAATAGTTCATGTGATAGGTATGTCATCTTGTATCTTATTAAATACTCTGCATTTATGAGTTGTACAGTAACTGCCATCTTCTGCAACATCAAGGTGAACGTTAAATATTGTTTCAGGTTTTTAAGCCATAATTCAAGACTTGAGATCGTGCACTCTGATGCAAAGTAAAGTATCTGAATTTTAGCAGCCATCATATTGTATTATATTGCATTTTTGTTTAATCAGAATTAACAGATTTGATTTGCAAATGTTTAACCTTGTTTAACTCAACAAATTTCATTGATGTCAATAGAATTTTTTTTAAAAGACAAATTTCAGGATTTGAACTTCAGTTTTTATTATCTTTAAAGTTTATATCTGCTTTGTATAGCTGTTTTCAGAAAACTCTTCACTGCTTTGTAATCTCCTGCATCCTTACTTCATGATTAAAGGGGACAGCATTTAGACGCTTCCATACAGATAGAATTGTTTAAAAAAATTAAATATAATAAAAAAACCCAGCAACAACAAAAAATTAAAAGCACAAAAAACCCCCGAACAAAATCATAATATTTTTTCCAGAAATAAAAATAAGGAATTAAAAAAAAACCCATGTAATGCATGCCACAAAAAGGGTTAACTGCATTCTGTCTAGTGTATTCTCCCATTTTTGCTAAAATGAGATATAAATGAAACTGTTGCAATGTCAGAGATAATAATTTTGGACTTGTTGATGGCATTCTTTACTAATTTTTCATTTTTAGCATTTGATCTTATGACATACTTAGTCCATACCCAGCCACGTGCAAAACTTCTTTTATTGGAGGAAAAATGGTGGTAATACTACTATTCACATTCAAGAGCCCAGTGATTGCATACAAAGAAATTGGATAGTCCCTCCTGTAGCTGATTTAAACCCCTGTCTTCTTCAACAGTAATTCATTGCTTATCATCAAGCCATTTTGCAGTGAGTCACCTGCAGAAATTGTTTCACTTCTCATCAAAATATTTGTTTCACTTCTATGACAATATTTGCAAGGGTAAGAGTTAGAAATGAGATTCTCTCACCTCCAGTTGTATGCTATGTAGGACTGTGATCTTCTTTTAGCCAGTGCACTGAAGCAGTTTCCTACATGCCACTCATGGATGCTTATTTCTTCTAATGAGTATGGAGCCAAAATTAGCTTATCTGAAACAGCATTATAGTATACTAGTCCTTCTGGAATTATGTGTCTCAAATTTTGTAAAATGTAAAGAACTGGATTTATTTACTTTTAAGAAAAATGTGATGATAATTGTGTCCAAGATGTTCATGCTCAGAATTAAACTAAGCAACTGATGTACATGATATTCCAGGAATGCCAAAAACTGGAAAAGTGAAAGGAAGGCATAAAGTGCACGCTTTATACATAAATATAGAATGTTGTTTTAACTGCCTTTTATATTTGTGAAATATAAGTCTACTAAGACACGACTAAGACTAGCTTTTAATAATTTCTAGTTTGCACTTAAAAATTCCCAGTTTAAGAAACTGCTAATGATTCAATCTTTTATGTGTGAAAGCTTTTAGCTATAACCTCATCTTTTGTATGTGGTTTTGGAGGTCTTTAAACTATTCAGTTAAATACATTGGTTCTCTCAGGAAAAACTGCTGCTGATAAATAATAGAGTGAAATTAATTGTGGCAATAGATTTCCATAAGTTAGTGTGAAGAATTGTCAAAGACTTATCTAGAATATACCAGTATGTTTTGTTAAAATGAGGAATCCATTCAGTAATGGTAAATCAAGAAATGGCGGGACATAACAGTTTCTGTTCACTAGAAAAGTGTAATGACCTGAAGCAGAGGTTTCAAACACTTCTGTTGTCTGGGTTTCAGAAATCTGTCCAGTTGCAGACAACATTTATGTCAACCGTTAGGAAGTCATTCTGTGAAGTCTTTCTATATAACAAATGAATCTTCTTTCCTGCCTGCAAAGTCTTATGATTTTGTCAAGGAAGTGTAGATAAAGAGAAGGGTTCTTCTGTCTCTGATATTTTCATATTGGTCCAAATATACATTCTGACTCTGCATTTAAACAAAGACCCAAAAGACAACCCTGACTCATTAATAGTCCAAATAGACTAATGCTATTACAAAGATCACACAGGATTTCAAGGAGAACTAGCCCATGGTTCCTTGATTGCTGGGGAAATAACTTTTAGGGGTGTAAAATACATTGATACTCTTATTTAGTGTAACCACATTAATGTAATTTGTATTGTTTGTGTTTTGGTGAAATACTACATGCCCAGAAAACTTCAGCAACATCCAAGGAATCAATTTCTGTCTTAATATTTTACATTCATATAAACATACATCTGTCCTCCTACCCTTAAATTTCCTTTGCTGTGTGAGTTACAATTTTGAATTTAGGCTTGTGATGTATGTAATGTATTCAATCTCTGAAGCTATTTGCCTTGCTGTGGCTGGCTTCCATATCCAATGTGAATCAAGTAATCAAGCAAAATCTGGAAAAAGATGTCCAGACAAAATGTGCTGGAGTCCTGGAAACCCACATAAGCAGAAAATGAAAGCTATCAGTGCAGCTCTTGGGAAATCTCTTGTGAATTGACCTCTTGTACAATCGGAGATTAAGTCAGGGAGGGGAGGTAAGGAAGCTTGTGAGATGATTTCTGATTAACAAAGGCTAAAGAGAAGACAAGAATGGGTTATGAAGGAACTGGAGGTAAAAGAAATTATAAACACGGTCATGTGAACATATACAAAACGTTACCAGTTTTCCAATAGAAATTACAGCCAGGAAACTATTACTGATTAATAAAATTTAAGAACAGAATTTGATCCTATTTCTGGTATGATAAAGGTTATTGAGATTAGTTGTAACTGGGAAATGAGGACACTGACACTGTGCATGATTTTGGTTTGAAAGAAATTAAGAAAAGAGATCATTAAATGCATGAGCATTTGAGAATCCATGAGCAGCGTGGTCTTTGAAGAGCATAAGAGAAAATATTCCTTTTTTAGTACATTCAAATCACATGATAGAGAGTACAATTAATTTGTCTGGAAGAAAACCAAAGACAATAAGAAACATCTTTCATTATGACAGATATCACAAATTAAATCAACTAAAGTCTTTGTGTTAATTTTTATAACCTAGTTGCTAAACTCACAGATTTTACTGATTATTTTGGGTTTGTTTGGGTTTTTTTGGTTGTGGCTTTTTTTTTTTTTTAATTCAGATATTTGAAGGAACCTAAAGTTATTTGCCTGATGGAGGCTGTTTCATTATTTTATCACTTTAGAGGAAACAATATTACTTCCTGTTGCTTTCTCATACTAGTTCATTTTTTCAAGGGTATTGAGATTAAGTAACTTCAGTCTGGCAAATGAAGGTCTAGAATATATCCCCAGATCTTATGTTTCCACTGTCCAAAAAATGCAACAGGACTAATAGACTGCACTTAGTAGCGATGAAATTACATTTGCATGAACCCACTCTAAATTCTTTTCAAGAACATTTTTGTTAGGTCAAAGGAGAGACATTTAAATTGAAATCTGAATCAGGCCACTGCTCTCATGAGGTAAAAATGACTACAAATGTTGACATGAAAAAGTCTTCACACTTCAGGAATTCTTTTCGTATGTGGATCCTCTAAAATGTAGAAACAGAAATGTTCTTCTGAGTCTCACAGTATCTGTGATTAAAACATGTAGTATTTCAAATTAAATTAATCTAAACTATCCCTCTGGAGTCTTTCTGTGTTTTGTAGTATTTCCAAGTTTTAGTTTTAGAGCAACATCTGAACCAAACACTACAATCATATTTTCTTACAGTTGTTACTTTTCAACGGACTTGACTTTTGGCTTCAGATATCTTCCTCTCTGACATCTCTCACATTTTTCCAGTTTAACCCTCTTCTTCTGTTGCCTGTTACATCTTTCACCTGGATTCTCCCAGGCTGTTTTATTTCTTTACATTCCAATCTTTCAGTCCCTCTTTTTCCTGAGAAACAAGAATGTTAAAAATAATCTGTAAAATGAAATTTCCTTTCTTTATCCACTCTATTGTTCTTATTAGTGCAGAGAATTTAGTCAATAAGAATATAAAGTATTTTAGATGGCACTGAAGTTTTGTGTTCCTGGACAAGTAACTGTAAAAAAAATTTAAAAAATAATCATCAAACAGACTTATATTAGGCTGTCTTAAAAAATTCATTGGCAGGCCAATTTTGTGTGTGCATGCATTCACAATAAGCAGTGTAAGAAATGATTGTATAATCAACATTTCATCACTATTAATGTAATTTGATTTTTGTCTGTTGAAACAGCAAGCCAATTAATCTAACATTTGTTTGATGAATGGACTTTGAGGATAAGCTAGTAACAGCAACAGCTTTTCTCTGTACTGAATATGCATTAAAAAATGAGTGTATTATATCCTAGTTTCATATTACAAATATTTCCAGTAAAAGAATACAAATCAATGCTATATTTTAGCATCTAACCTGCGGTTTAACTATACTACTCTATCATGTCCTATATATCCAATTAAAACTGTATTTTGATCCAGTAGTCTTTAATATTAGTGGTCAAGTTCTAAAGGAAGTAAGCTTAAAGACTCATTCTAGAACTACAGTTTATTTCATTCCCTGCATCATATATTTTACCAGAGAACTCCTTAATGTAGCAGAAATCAGATTTGGTGTTTATTTTTACACAAAATCAAATTGTACAGGCGCCATCTCAGACTCTTCTAAAGCATTAGGAAGAATAGGATTCACTTGGTCAACAAGGCAGTAAGGATGAAATTATATTCTAAAGCCAAATGCTCAATCTAGCTTAGACAATTTTGGTTTTGCTGTGCTTTTTCAGTGTTTACTGAATGGGAAGAATCTCTAATATACCTTCTATTTAGATCTTTAAAAGTAAACACTCTTTCTTTTGGGTTGTTAATACAGACATATAAAATTATCATTTGATAATTTTTTTAGTCTCTATTGTTTATTTAGAAGTTAGTTTTGGTCCAGGCAAAGTACAACACTAGTCTTGACAGGTTTGAAAGAAAAATCAAGTGGAGAGGTTGAGGAGTATCAGGGAGTGTGAGAGAGTGAGTGAGAGGTGGTGGACCTACTCCCTGAGAAAAAGGAAACAGCTTGAGGCCCCACAAAAAATCAGACGATCCCCTCCCCTCTTGTCACAAGGCAGTAGGAGGGGATCTCAGAGAAGAGGGGGGAATGGAACCAGGTGCCTGCTCCGGGAAGCAGGCGAATCCCCTCCCAACCTCCCCCACCTTCCCAGTTACCCTTGTAGAATAAGTGTGGGGTCCTGCAGGAGGAACTGACTGTTGGAGAGGAGGATGGTTCACCCAGGCCAGAAATGCCAGAAAGACCAAGTCACCATAGACCTGGCATCACAACTGTCTCCAAAAGGAAAAGCAGATGGGTCATTGTTGTCTGTGACTCTCTGCTGAGGGAGTGAGAGGGGCCAGTATACTGTCATGACCCACTTCACAGGAAAGTCTGCTGCCTCCCTGGGGCGCGGTTTAAGGATGTGTCAAATAAACTTCCCATCCTAGCAAACCCCTCTCATGATTACCCCCTTTTAGTATTTCAGGTGAGTAGTGATGAAGTGGGTTGAAGGAGCCCAAAATCAATTAGAAAAGATTTTAGAGCCTTGGGACAGCTGCTTAAGGGATCAGGAACGGAAGTTGTGTTCTCTATCCCTTCACTGGCAATCATGAATGAGGGAACTAACATGAAGAGACAACAGGTCAACTCATGGCTTCAGGACTCATGTTATCAGCAGGGCTTTGGGTGTTTTGATCATGGGCTACTATATGAGACACCTGGCCTGCTGGTGGCAGGTGAGATGCACCTGTCCCAGAGGAGGAAAAGGATTTTGGGGCAGGAGTTGGCAGGGCTCATTGACAGGGCTTTAACCTAGATATGAAGGGGGAAGGGGAGATAACTGGTCCTGTTAGGAACAAGCTCAGTGGAAGCATGTCAGGGCTTGAAGGACGGTGGACTAGTGAGGATTCTCGCTCTTCCATTTCATTTGAGAGAAGGCACAGATGTTGAGAAATCATGGAAGCACCTGGGAAGGGTCTGGTAGGAAATGGGGCCCACACTCACAAAAAGGTGTTGGAATCATTAGCTCATCTGAAGTGCATCTATA
>JAAGNO010008639.1:9201-24739 GCA_033439905.1 Ceryle rudis
TTCCCGCCACTAATTGAGAGCATTCAGGCTGCTGCTCCTGAAGCAGTCTCTGAATGCACCGGCAGTGCTCCTCTGTAGACTCCTCTGTACGTTTGGTTAGTCACTGCCCAGGACTCCATACCAAGGGGCTGAGTCTCCAGTCTTCCCTCCCAGGATGAATAACATCAAAGTTAATGGGGCAGTGGGAGTGATTAAAGCCTTTAGAGCTGGCTGCCCAAATTCCTTGGCTTGGTTTTTTGTCTGGCACTTGAGTCAGAATGATTGTGCTGGTTTCCATTCATTCCGACCTCTCAAGCATTTGTCCCCGTGCAGATTACAGGGAAGGAAAGAAAACCAGCCTCCAGCAGGTTAGCCTGAGGCAAGAGGTGTTTCCACAACCTCCAACTCAGCCTGGACCTCCAACTCACACCACAGTTGCCAGCTCTGTGCTTGGTGTGTCTTACACAGGTTGACTCTGGCGACTCAGGTCTGTTACCTGGGATGTACAATCACAGAGTGGCTCTGGTTGGCAGAGACCTCTCAGCTCATGGAGTCCAGCTGCAAAGCCAGCACTGCCAGGGCACCACTGACCCCTGGCCCTCAGCACCACAGCTCTACGGGGGGCTGGGAAACCCCTCCAGGGATCACGGGGACTCCCCCCCTGCCCTGGGCAACCTGGGACAGCCCTGGACAGCCCTGCAGGGGAAGAAATTGTTCCTGATACTCCGGCGCACAAACCAGGGTGACTTACCAGGCGCTCGCTTTCAGCAGGACGCCGCATCCTGTCACCCAAACAAACCTGTCTGCCTTTTGTTCCAGGTGCGACCCAAACTGCCGCTTCTGAAGATTCTGCAGGCTGCAGGTGCCCAGGGCGAAACCTTCACGCTGAAGGAGGTGGGCTCAGCTTCTAGGCACCAAAACTGCCCGTCCCTGCTTGTCCGGGAGGTGGCTCCTCGCGGGGAAGGGAAGGGTCTGGCTCTTTATTCTTCTGCACTTTGAAGCCCGACCTGCAAATCAGGGATTCCTTCCCCTAGGGCTGTTGTGATTTGATTGATATTTTTCTTTTAACTTCCCTTTCAAACAGCTTGTCAGCTCAACCTGAAAGACCCTACGAATTCATTTATTTTAAGATTAAAATGCAATATGTGTACAAGATTAAAAAAATGACACTCGACTGTGATTTACAAGAGTATCCTGGCTGCAAAGAATTAAATGCAGTGGGTTTTCATTATGAATGTGTCAAATATTCCTGCAGAGCCCTGTGACTTATTTTAAACACTTATGCATTTAAATAACTTATTTAGCTCCTACAGAAAGTTTTGCAAAAACAAATGGAATGGTTTAAACGGGGAGAGCTGAGGATTAAATGCAGGTTACATGTAGAGGTTAACATTTTAAGTCAGTTAAGTCAGGTTTTTCTGCAGTGAGTGGAGGGCTGTTAGCAACTTCTTGGAGACCAGAGTCATCCAGGAGGGTCACTTTGGTGGGTAGCAGCAGGTGGAACCTCCCTGTCTTGTGCTTAATGCACTTTGCTTGCTTCTCCCGCACTCTGGATTCCTCCTGGTAGCTGGCAGTGTCCCCCAGCTCTCAGAGGACATTTCCTCTCCATCCTTGTGGTACTAATGCACTTATTTTTGCACCGTGCAGACTGTCTCCCGAGGGCCAGCACTGTAAACGTGGTCATCCTTCAGCAACAGCTTGTTCTTTTAACTGGGGACACCTTCTGCCCCCCCCTGCACCCGTCTCCTTCTCTTCTTTACTCTTGAGTTGAACAGCAGCAGTGTCCCTCTGCAGCTGACCGAGGGAGGCTGCCCAGATAACAGCGTCAGCACCCCTGGCGTGGTTCATTTTAGTGTGGGGGTAGCAGAGGGACTGCTGTTTGTCCGTATTTGTCTTGGGTTTCCTTCTTGCCGAGGGTTAACAGTGACAAACCTTACAGCAAGGTCTCGAACAACTCTGCCTTGGCTGGGAGGCACCAGCGGATTGCAGACGTGGTGCAGAAGCCGCTCCTATTTGACTGACACTGTAGAGGATAGCAGGAGGTGTCATAAACTGAAGCACATTTCCAGGGTCTTTTGGTGGTTTGGTTTCAGCTGCAGACCTGGCTAATAGCATCTTCTGTATCCCCAGGTCATGCATTACCTAGGACAGTATATAATGGTGAGGCAGCTATACGACAAAAGACAGCAGCACATGGTCTACTGCGGAGGAGATCAGCTGGGAGAACTGCTGGGGCTGGAGAGCTTCTCTGTAAAAGATCCAAGGTAGGGAAGAATCACCTTTAATGTACGTTGTGCTGGTTGCCAAGACAGGACGCTCTCTGTCACTCTTCCTGTTCAGTCGCGTAAAGCTCCCTGAATACCAAGTGCCCTGCTCGGTGGCTTATTGGTGATTCTTTTGAGGAGCTTGAGTTGAGCTCCTTTGTTCTGAAAGGCCAGTTCTGAATGGTCCGGGCAGCGAGCTGCTCGAGGTGACACCTTTTCCGCCATTTATTTCTGCATCTTCTCGTGCCCCGGATCTCAAGCAAAAATCTGCATCCTTCAGTTAAGTTCCGAGCCAGACTTTTTTCCGTAGCAGGCATTTAAAAGTGGCAAAAAAAAAAATCCCACTGCACTTTCCGGTGTCTGTCGGGATAAGAAAAGAGGATTTCTGTCCTGGGTTTAAAAGGGCAGCTGCAGGTTTTGCAAGTTGTACTGAACCATCCCCTTCTTTCCACAGCCCAGTCTATGAGATGTTGAAACGGAACCTGACGTCTGCTGCCGTGGCAGGTAGGTTTGTCACAGTATGGGCAAGTACGTTCAATGTAGTGTTGATGTAACCTGGGTAAGTAACGGCACTCAGAAGAGAGAAATGTTTCTGAAGCTGGAACAAACTGCTGGTGAAGGCTTTGACAAGACAATCTCTTTGAGCATCTGTCTTCTCTGTGTGTCCACCACCGGTAGCTGCGATAGGAAACCGTTTAGCTGTCTGAGTAATGTGGTTGCCTGTAAGCAAGGGAGCAGCAGACCCGCTGTCTGGAGGGATGCTGACGGAGCTCAATACTGTGGATGTACAAACCGACACGTCTGAAGCACCCCACCCGAGTCCTTCGTGACTTCAGTCCTTGCTCGGTTCCATCGCGTGCTGCGACTTCTCCCTCTCACCTCGCTTTAAACTTTCACAGTCTTGAGACTGAATAGAAGAGGGCTGGAAACCCAGCTAAAGAGGTCTGGGCTTTAATTGAACGCTTGAACCTTTAAAGGTCGCTGTTACTTCCCAGCTCACAACAGAAATCAAATCTATACATCAAAAGTCCTTCAGTCATTAATTAAAATTTATTCTTAAATTAATCTCAGCCGGTGGCTTCCTTGCAGCCAGTTCCCACTGTACGGCTGGCGATCTTCATCGGAAAAGAAACTTCTGATGGACCAAAAGTGGCAAATCATGAGGAAACTGCACCAGGAAAGTTGTGGAGTCTTGTGCCACACTTCCTGGGGTCTCTAAGCGGAGAGCAGGGACTTGGTTCTTCATACGGGCTTGGTCTGGTTTTGCACACATACCCAAAAGCAAATACAGAAAGTGAGCAAAACATGGCCCTAAACTGCTCGGTCCTCTGCTTTGAGCCACGTATTGGTGCCTCTTGAGGTCCCCCTCCTGTCTCTATTTATATAGAAAAACCTTCCTAAGCGGACGCCGATCTAAACACGTTACCTGCAGAATAACTGTGCGAGTGTCGTTCCCTCGCTGCTGGCGCCCCGGCCCCTTCCCGGCTGGCAGCGTGTGTGGAGAGCCAAGGATCCCAGCGACACTCTCCTCTGCTGCCCTGTCCCCTTCTGCTTGGGGTGCGTGTGTGGCTCTGTGTGCGTGCGTGTGCATGGCCCAGTCATGGTGTAACTATTTCTAAACCTGCCAAAGGAAAAGTGCTGTTCCTTTTGGGGGACGGCCACTGAGTTATACCACCGTGCCTGCCTGTGTATGTGTGGGACTAGAAAACGAACCAAGCTTGGCAGACCAGACCTTTAACAAATGCACTGGAAGGACGTCTCTGGGTGTGGTTCTTCCTTCATGGCAACAGGAGCAGCTAGAAGTGCCGCAGGGTTCCTAGACATCTTCACATCTAGTGTTTTGTAATGGCTGCTTGCGCTCGTTAGCCCACTCAGTGCTCATCAGCACTTTGTTCTGCAGATTATCTGCAGATTATCTCGGCCACTTCTTTGAAAGAAGGCGTCTTGCAGAAAGAAAAGTGACTGCAGCACATCGTGATAATGAAGTCTGAGCTCTGACATCATGCTCGTGATCAGATGGTGTCCTCACTTGGCTGGCTTCCCCCAAGCGTGGCTCACACAAGGTGCTTAGGAACACCTCGCGCCGTAAGGTCTTTTTGTGTAGTATATCTTGGTTTCAAGAAAGGGAGCCTCACGAGAAGTGGAGTGTCCTTGCACAGTGTTGAAGGCTGGTTTGTGTTATTTATAGTTAGAAGGGAAAGTTCTCACCTCTTCTGCTGCTCCTGCAGAGCCAAAGTGGTTCTGGGTGAGCCCATCGGCTTCTGTCTTCCTTCAGGTAGTAAATCACTGGTGACTGCAGAAGCTGTAGGGTGGAAGGAAGGAAGAAAAGCTGAACTAATGCAGGGAGGGCAGAGAATACGGGATAGAGCCACGTCACTTTGTGGTCCTGTGTTCTGTGGTCCCCTTTCCTGCCTACAGCAGCAGTTTCCAGTGTCTTCCTAGCAGCGCCGTGATCCACGGTGCGAATCGGACCGTTCCCATCTGCCTGGCGTTCAGCGGGGAATTTCTCTGCTGAATGGAAGGGGGAGGAGTAAGCAGGAGCCACCCTTTCATCTTTTGCTGTCTAGCAAGTCCTTCTGTTCTAAAGGGTACACTTCCTAAGAGCAGCTCTCCGATTCTGTAGAAAGCTTTTCTGTTAATTTGATTGTTCTTGCTGTTTAGGTTGGCCTTTTAATTAACTCTCGAGGCCAGCGTAATCATCCGGATTAAATTGCGTTATGGATGTGTACACAGCTACGCAGGACAGAGCCTACTGTGCGTGGAACTGTCCCTTCTTTAGTCGTTGTTCTTCCTGCCCACCCCCTTCGAGAGAGGCATTTTCTCCTGTCTCAGCCTGGGCCGAAAGGGGTGGTGTCCTCAGGTACTCACAAAGGTCTTACCGTTCTCTGCTCACCTTCTTCAGCACGGACCCGGTCCAGCGTCGAGTGAGAGTCCCCACACTCTGCCCTTGCTCTGGGTTTCTGCCTCCTCGTGTCAAGGACCTGGAGCTGGTGGTGGCAGGATAGCCTGTAGGAAGAAGAGTAGGTTTTTCACCTTGGGAAGAAGATTCTTATGTGCTGTGAGGTTTCATCAAGCTTCCATCTCCAAGGAGGCCCAGACTGCGTGTTCTATAGGCTAACACCTCCATATGTACCTGGCAAAGCCTGGGGAGCACTGGAGCGGTGCCCCTGTAGGAAACGGGCAGCTCTCGAAGGAAGAAAGGGCTCTGTTTCTCTTCAAGGGTTACTTAGAGGTCTGCCAAGCCTGGCTCGTTGGTTGCTTGCTGAAGACCCTTTGTGTTGTGAGAATGGTTATTACCAGGGAAGGATTTTTCTTTTGTTTTACCTGCCATCTAGATGCTGCACAGAATCTCGCAAAGGAACAGAGCGTCGATAGGCCAAGCCAAGACCAGCTGAAGGTAAACCCACTGCCTGGTGGTTTCTTTTGTTGTACAGAGTGCCCCTTCTCTGTACCTGTGCATGGTGGACTGCCAGAACTTTGTGCTGCTTGGCTGCCAGGTCCTCACCTTCCTGAAAAGTTCTTGGAGTCCACAGGGCAGGGACAGAGTGACCCTTCTCTGTTCTCTTCATAACAGAGTACCAGTCTCTGAGCGCGTTTCTCTGGGGTGTAGCACTTCTAGTCCTCAGTTCCTCCAGCGTGCTTTGTATTTTCATGTCTTTTTCCCGCTCTTTCCCATCCCCTCTCCGAGTAGGAATAGCCCAATAATTCAGCTTCCTAAAACCGTGTGAACAAGTTTTGTGTTTAGTAGGATTGTTTTCAGAAGCTTTCAGGCAGAATCTGAAACCTAGGAAAAATCTTTGGACGTTCAGGTATCTTTGGGGATCTGGGGAGTCTGATCTGGGAGGTGTCTGTTCACAGTGAGAGTCACAAAGATCACATTATTGCTGCATTAAAGGTGGTAACTGTTGGACTTCTGCCGATCTTAAGATTTTTCCTAGGTTGCGAGTGTACCGTTTGTGCCGATTACAGACGCGTTAGCCTCCTCACAGGGTTAAAAATGTGTAGTTTTTGTTCAGAAGCTTTTATTTCTCTTCCTAACTTCTTGGTCTTGCACTGCAGCTGGTGACTGGGAATGGAAGTGCTACATCCCCTTGTCCCTGTCAGCTCTGATGCACTAACACCTGGTTTTCCCCTCATGCAGCTCGGCCGGCGAGATGCTTCTGACGCTGGCATCACGGAGGGCGAGAGCAACGCGTCGGCTTTGTCTACCTCAGAGCAAAAATGTGAGACTTACGAAGGTGAGTGCCGGCTCTTCTGCCCTAACACGGCGTGTGCGAGCTCCTCCGCTCCTTCTCCGGCCTGCCACGCTGAGCTTTGCCTCAGCAGAATGCTGGAGGAGCGCGTCGGGAGACAATAAAAACCCGTTGTGGGGTTTAATCTTTAAAAATCATCATTTTCTGCTAAAGATTGGGAGAACCGCGAATGTTCGCCAGAGGTGTTTTAGGAGGGACGTGTTTTCTAGCTTGGTTATTTGGTCTCATAAATAAACAAACACTTTGAATAAAACGGCAGGTTAAACCCCCAGAGCACATCTATCATTAAACAACGCCATCAAAAATTTTACAGACCTTGCTGAAGGGTGTTTTAAACGCTGAAATTATACCTGTATCTATTTATCTTCCCAAGGGGCTCTCTCCTTTGATTACACGGAGCACAGCCTGAGCTGTCTGCACTCATTACCTGCAAACCAACGGGGAACTGAATAACAATGGACATTTTTTTCCTGTCCAGCTCAAGTGTTAAACAGCTCCTTCATATTTAGACATTTCCTTTGGTTTAATGGCTGGGGATTTTTTTGCTGGTTCACTCATGGATTTCTGATAGTACGGAAGTAATTTTCCTGGTTTTCTACTTTCTATTCTCACGGCGTTTTCCTAACAAGGAACCTAATTTGTAAACCCCAATCTTCTTCGCCAGTGTGGGTACTCCCAGGTCACATGGAGTGGTGGATATTTTCTTGGCCGCGGGTACAAAAGAGGTAGAAACAGCCCTCGCCTGTGCCTTTGAGACTCGTGGCACTGCAGAGAGAGATTCAAGGTTATCTTGAAATTCAGAGCGCTGAGTTTAGGGTCAGAGGCTGAAGTGCACAGGCTAAAAAGGAGGCTGAAGCGTGGGGCTGTGGAGGATGGATCCTTACCTTCCCGCTTCCTGTTTTGAGCCTGGTTTGGCAATTCACAACCTCCCGTCACTGGAAATTTGAACTAAATTCAAACCCGTTCTTCCCACATCTGAAGTTACTCAAGAAATCTACTCAGCGTTGACTTGGTCAGAGCTCTGAAAGAAGCGTTCATGTTTCTGTGCGGAGTCTTACAAGTAAGATAAAGCTAAAGAGAACTGGTACCGGTGCAGGGACACTGGGATGCTTCTGTGATGGCTGTGCTGTGACTTTTGCCGAGGTCACGTGGATAGATCCCCAAGTACAGACGGGCAGCAGGCCTGACATCCCAGCACACTCGTACCAAGCCCAAAGCTCTTGGCATTAGGTGGCTGTGCGAAGGAGCCGGGAAGGTTTCTAGAATCAGATGGGGCCAAAATTTTCTCTGCTAGTCTCTTAAATAATGTAGGTGTGGCATGACTTAGATTCTACTTGGCTCTTACAGACAAAGACTTAATAGAAAACCTCTCTAAAAGCAAGAAGCCTAAACTGGACCTAGTGTTTGAGGAATGGGATGTAGCTGGTCTTCCATGGTGGTTTTTAGGCAACCTCAGAAGCAATTACGAGTCCAGAAGTAATGGATCAACAGATATTCAGACTAACCAGGTGTGTAGACATTTTAAATAGGTGCACTGTATCTCTTCCTCTCCTCTTCTGGGTTCCAAGTAAATAAAATATTCTTGTTCTCTCTTTCCCCTTCCCGCTGCAGGATTTTCAGTCTCTCCCTTGTGTGTTCCTGTCCCAGCCTTTCACATCAGGTGGTTGGTTACCTTTAGTGTTCCTGAATAAACTCAGGCGCTCTCTGAAGGCTGCGTTCAGCCGTCGCAGGTCCCGCTGCGCTCCAGAGCGCTGCCGGTGTTTCGGGAGTTGCCCTTTTCCCGGGTTGAAGGTTGTTAGGCGGTGCAGACGGCGGTGGCGCGGTGGCCGGCTGCTGTCTGGCGGCCGGCGAGGGGAACGAGCTGCTGGAAGAAGGGGTGTCTTTGTGACTGCTGCTGATAACCTGAGCTCTGAGTGGTCTCTCCCCTTTCTTTTCCGGCAGGACATAGACACTGCCATTGTTTCGGATACTACTGACGACTTGTGGTTCCTCAACGAGTGCCTGTCGGAGCAGAGCAGCGCTGCGGTCAAGGTGGAAATGGCTGACTGCGAGGAAGTGAAAGAAGGTGACAAAAAGGTACCTCTTCAAACAGCCACAGTGCGCGTGTTCCACGGGTTGGCCTCGGTTGATGGGTCTTGTGGTGCTGTGCTGATTTTAGAGGAGCTGGATCTATCACCATCCTGCATTTAAACTGGGTTTAGGAAGGGCTGTCGCCATTCTGTACGTGGAGTAATAGCTTCCCTCTGTAGCCAGTCTGCTTGGATTTTCATTTAGCTGTTTGGATTTTCAAGGCACAAAATTAGTAATTAAAACTCCAGCAGCAACTTTTCTCTGTTTCCAGCCAATATCTGAGGGATTAACAAAGGAAAATTCGACTGGAGGAGAATCTCAGTTTACGTTGCATTAGCATTCAGTGTAAGATAGGCTGGCCTGGGTCTGGTAGCTGAGGTGGTAATTAATTAAATGTCTGTTAAAAGGATTGAGTTCATTATTTCCTCCAAGGAAATGAGTAGGACCGCTCGGTGTGTATTTATATTTGTACGATTCTTGTGGGAGAGGTATGGACTGACCACAGGCAAATGCGACAGCCATCAGCATCCTGGAACGGAGTGCCTAAGCTGGCTTCTCATTCACCTCTAGAAATAATGCAGTTCTGTAATAACTAAGTAATCACACTTCTCTTTCCAGGTGACTGAGGACATGTGTTCACATGACTTTGAGGATTCTCAGTGCTTAAGTGACGACACGGACACAGAAGCTGCTTCTGAGGTAGGCACTGAGCACTGGCAGCCCGTCGAGGCTCTGACCCCCCCGCTGTCTCTCCTGGCCACAGAGCAGTCCTGGAACTTGCTTGATCTCGGCCACTTTTTGCAGTAACGTGAAAGAATTTATACACACTCTATCTAGGAGGGGTTTTGACGAGAAAATGAGGCTCCTTGGTCCTACATCATTCTCCCCTTTTGTGCCAGGGGTGGTCGTGTCAGCAGAGGCAGCTGCTGGCTTGTTACTCCTGATTTAACTGGTCCCCTCACACGCCCAGGACATGAATGAAGCTCAAGCCCTCAGTTTCCAGCACGATCAGTCTAACACTGTGTAAAGTTAGTATCAACAATAGCCAGGCATGTTTTAATAAGGTTAATTCTGTACTGGCCTCTGAAAGGAATGCTGGAGTGTGGTCCTGGGTAGAGATGCATAGATGTAAAGTAGGCACTTTGAGTACGAGTGCTTCACTTCAGTGATTACAGAAAACACCCCACTATTGAGTGGAAATTTCTGCGTCTAGATCAGGATTCCACCGAGTCCTGGGTGTCCAGGCCAGCTCTGAAGCTGCCACTGGTTTTGTGTCAGTCTCTGAGATGAGAAGAGAATCCAGTTCTCGTCGCACCCCCTTTTTCTGAGGTTCTTGTCTGGCCTTGGTCGGGAGGAGAGCCTGCTTGTGTACCTGCTGCTGCCACCGCTCTGCCCGTGCAGTGCCTCTCTAAGGGCAGAGAGAGGCACTGTTTAAATCAACAAAACCAAGGTGGAAGGAGAGAATAAGCAGCAATTACTGGTTGTCACTCCTCCCTGCTACCCCATCCCTCTTCTCAATTCCCCCGTGATATGGAAGGACATCAAACTTGCATTCTTTCACCCATCCTTTTTTTTCCTCCCAGCCCCGCAGGCTGCCTTTTGAGGTTTTGTTGTAAGTCAGCGAAAGTCTATCGTGATTCTCTTTGCAGCTGATGGCACCAGAATTCTTTTTCCTAGACTGCACACGCTTGAAAAATCAGGGCATCCCTGGCGTTGGCCAGCTGGGTCACAGCTCTCAGCTTGGGCGGCTCTCGCGCACGCAAGTCAGCTGCTCTTAGTTGTGCAGATTGTCATGAGTAAGTCTGGGAAATTCATCCATCCCTGGCTGATTCCAGGAGCTCCACCCTGAATTCAGAGCGAGAAAGTGAAGAATTCAATAAACCGCACAGCTTGAGAGCGGCGCTGAAGGCCGGGAGGAAGGAAGGACAGATGTTAATGCTTAAGAGATCAGCATCTGTGGGATGCACAGGGGTAGTCAGAGTCTCTGTAGGCTTTTTGAGGTGCTGATAATCAAACTAGCAGTGATGTGTTCTCAGGCTCATACTTGGTAATAAACGTCTGGGTTTGATGAGGCGTCTTTGCCGCTTTTCCTGTGTAGAGGAAATGAGTCGGCTGCACGAAAACACTAATTTGCTGCTTCTTTATCTGCCTCACTCGTTCTCAGGACTGCTGGCAATGCACCAAATGCAAGAAATTTAACTCTCCGGGCAAACGGTACTGCTACCGCTGCTGGGCCTTGCGGAAGGACTGGTACTCGGATTGTCCCAAGCTGGCTCATTCTCTTTCTCTGTCCAACATCGATACGATGCAAAAGAAAAATGAGGATGAAGGGATAGATGTCCCGGACTGCCGAAGGACCATTTCTGCTCCGGTTGGCCAACCCAAAGACCTGTACGCGGTAGAAAACAAATCGCGTGTAGATCCCTGCAGCTCTATCGAGTCCTTGGATTTGGCACGAGAATGCGAAAGCAAAGAGTCTCTACTGCACGTCGCTGAGCGTAAAAAGGAGGAGGAAATACAGTCTTTAGAGAGCATAAAAAAATTACTGAACCCTTGCTTCTTATGCCACCACAGACCACGGGACGGGAATATTGTCCACGGAAGGACCGCTCACCTTGTGGCCTGTTTCAAGTGTGCCAAGATGCTGAAGAAAAAGAGATCACCTTGCCCGGTGTGCAGGAAAGAGATTGAGATGGTGATCAGGATCTTTATGGGGTAGTTGGGCCAGTTCAGGCCTTCGCTGCCGAGAGATAGCACACAGGTTTTCTTGCACTGGCACAAACCCCAACTTCAGAGCTCGGCTGGTGAATACCAAAGAGAATTAAGATTGAGATCTGACCACGAACACATTAAATGAAGCAGCAGCCGCTTTCCGATGACCATTTAAATCAAAGGGAGCAGAGAGCGACTGGCACGTTGGTCCCAGTGCCTCAGCTCTGAAATTGTCTAAACCTTCTAACTGCAGCTCAGTGGCGTCGCTGAGATTCTCTGTTCTGACGACTGGTCCTTGTAGAAAACCAGGTTTTGGGAAGAGTTATAACTGGCTGGTGGAGTGGTGTTCTCCAGTAAGTCAAACCCTGTGCAATGCCTTCTAAGCGGACTCTGCATCAGAGAGAGAGATACATATGTATGTATATACATACATATGTGGAGGGGTGGGAAGGAGGAAGGGTAGACCAAGGTGTTTGTAATTTAGATAAGCCATTTCTCCAAGGATCAGCTCTCCTGAGGGCAGCGAGAGGTAAATAACCCAGTTTCTGATTTATGTTATTATTTGAATGTAGCTTTGGTACACAAGGCGAAGGTTCTTTTGCTTTCCAACTTGAAATAGGTCCTCCCAAACTCTTTTAATCTGTAGGTGTTTCAGGTCACAGATGGCAAACGAGTAAGATGTTATGCTTTGTTTTGTTGCTGGATCTTTTCATTTCTATCACTTCTTTTTTTTTTTTTTCTTCCCATTTAAATACAGTTCCATGTCATCTTGCATGGATTTGCTGAAGCCCATCCAGCATTAGCTCAGAATCTGCTCTGCCAGCTGGATTGAATTGTAGCAGCTCTGGGCAGATTTTGGGATGTTCTCTTAGCTCTGTGCTTACAGCAGACGCTGCACCATTGCAGCTTCTCCCTGCTTCATCAAGCCAGTCTAGAGAGAGGACACTCACTCTAGAGCGCAGTGTGGCTTTAAAGACAAGCTCTGGGCCTTTGAGGGCAAAGCCAACTCCTGTAAAGCACCACTGCAGCTGGTGAGTCTCCGGGCTGTGCTTGCTGTTAGTTTTCAGCAGTTTTCTCCACTGATTTTCTTTCCCTGTAATTTCACACTTCAAATCTGTTTGCAGCATTTCCGTTGTCCCTCAGAGCTACACGTGGCTGCTCTACTGGCTGTTGAAACTCAGCCAGAACTTGCTGTTTAAAAACATCTAACCTTGTTCTGAGACCCTATCCTGGAATCTGCTCAGACCTTCCTCAGCCTCCCTGTTCTCCAGGGCGTGGGAGGGCCTGGGTCACGCAGCAGTGGCAGCAGAGCCTTCACCTTTCACAGCATTTGAGTTCAGTATGGCGTGTAGAGTAAACCCTGTGTTGTCATCTTCTCTACAACCCCCTCTCTAATCTAGAAAATACACCCAAAGATGAAAAAAGAAAAGCTAGTGCTCCTACCTTGGTGCTTCTCCAGGCTTCTTTTCCCCGCTCCTTGTGCTGGTCCAGCCCTAGCAGGTCAGGCATGCGGGGAGGGTCCCAGCAGAAGGTCCCTGTGACATCCAGGCCGTAGCTTCCCTGCAAAGACAGCAGAGTAGGTGCTATGTGCAGTCACTGCCTATCACTGCCAAAAGTCAGACCCGCGTGCTGCTTTGAGGAGTATCGTGATTATTTCTGCGTTGGCTCTAGTTTAGACCGTTGTTGTTGGCTGTTATTTGCAGTTGTAATTTGAAAGCCGGAGGATAACCCGGCTGATGTTTGGTGCACTATCTGAGTCCGTGGGAGTCTCTCCACACGGAGAAGCTGACTTCTCGCTCCCTTGACGAGAGGGCTGTTAAGTTGCTGGCGATGCACTTTAATCCTGCTGAGATCAGCGGCGTTACCGCCTGGAATCGCCGAAGGGAGCTACTGCCAGTTAGTTTCTTCTCTTTTCAGGTAGTTTCTTTCCTTGTAAAGGTGTCGGGCTCAGCGGGGTGCGTTGTGGCACTTTGTGGCACTTCTGAATACTGTGAATTCCCCGTCGCCCCGACTACTTCTAAGAACTAAATGTTTTGCTAAAAGCAGTTTTTACCGAGTTGCTCCGATCAGGCCGCGCTGAAAAGCACATCATTTCTCCTGACCAGAAATAAAGAGTCTGGAGGGCTGAAGTTCCAGTAAGAGGGTTGAACATCCCACCAGAACCCCGAGAGCTGCACACAGCTTCCGTTATTAAATGAACGTTGTCATCAGCGTGGCCGTTTGTGATAAAAAGCAAACCCACGGGATAACTTTCAGCGTGGCCATCTTTGTATCTGTGACTTCTCGTTCAGTGTAACCGTGGCGTTTACAATGTGTGTTTGTCAAGGTCTTAATTCTTTTTGCCTGAAACGCTTAGTGGACGTAAGACACCGCGACGTTATAGTTGATTCTCCTTCCTACAGAAGAAGGAGCTATTGCAGCGCCAGCACAGCGTGTGTACCTGCAGCTGCCCGGGTGGGGGCAGGGGGCACTTCTGGTGCAGGACAAGAATGTTTTACTGCTTTAACCTAAGTCCGAATAATAAAATCTAAGTCTGGCAATGTACCAGTCACCGCTCTCTTGCCGTGTTCTAGACCGTGCAGACGTGAGGTATGGGTTGAGTAACTAGCTCAGAGCACTTGACTGCAGTCCTTACCTTGCGGTGCGGATGAGGTGGGGGCCGGGCGGTGCTGGTCCTTTCCCTTCCACAGACGTGGCGGTTCACGTGGAGCCCGACTTCGAAAGCCAATTTTTGGAGGAGCTCGGTTCCCCGGCTCCGTCAGGGGCGTCCCGTAGCGGACGACAGCTCTCCTCTCTTACAGTGGTTTTACCACGAAGTGCAGTGACAGAAGAGGTCCGGGGTGGTCTTGCTGCGCGTTTGGTAGAAGAGTCGAGCGCAGTTGTCTTTTGATACCCAGATGAAAAGGCTCATCTGCTTCACTGCTTGTTCTTTTTTACCCTCAGTGACATCAGTTGCCGTTCCTCAGCACCCTGCTAAGTCCCCCTGGCACAAGTGCACCTTCGGTCAGGTTTCATTTACTAGATCCCTCTGCTTTTCAGCCAGATGTTTTGGCACCAGCTATCCCCAGAAACAGCAGATTTCTTTCTTTGGTGGGTATTTAAATATTTTAGGTATGGGAAGCGCGAGGCTCTCGGCTGCACGGTGCCGGTCAGCACATTGCAGGGCCACGCGGTGTGAAACCGTACACGTCTGTCAGCTCTGTGCCGGCAGCCGGGGCTGCACGTGTTGCTCCTACTCCTGAAAGCCCTCCCGGTCTAAGTGCCTCTTCTCAGTTGCTCTCCGTGACTCTTGTTCACAGCACATCAGCCTTTCCTTCAGCTCTCTCCGTAAATCTCAGCGTCCCTCCTCTGCTGAGATGCGTTACTGAGCCAGTTTAGGCTCAATAACGTGAATTCAGGACCCTCTGGAGCAGCCCCCCGAGCGCTTGTTTCTTCTGAACAGGGGGTGTTTCCACCAAGACAGCTGTGAACTCTCTGTCTGTATTTGTTATGGTGCACGACCGGGACAAGACCCCTAACACGGCTTGCCAGGATCTGCTGCATCCTTCTGCGTCAGTCATCGATGGTGTCTGCTCCCGAGCAGCTGTCCCTGCAGAGGAAAAAGTGGCTGTTGGACAAATGGAAGTGGGGTGGAAACCATCTCCCGACCCACAGGGGTAGCTTGCTTGAGCCTCCTCACACTCTGCCCGTTCTGAGCGTTATCTTCCCGTCCTGGAAGAAATGCTCTCCCTAGAGGCCTTCGGTTGTGGGGGACACGGTGATCAAGTGATGGAAGAGAGAGACAGGGCGCTGGTTTCCGTTCTTTGTCCATAAGCTGAGCAAGGAACCTCTCGACTCCCGTGCGTGCTCTTTGGCCACCTGGACCTCAGCAGGTGGCATCAGGGTCCTGGAAAAGGAGATACTGCAAGGTTCTTCTGTCAGGAGCAAGAACGAGACCCACAGATGATAGGGGGATGATGGACTGTGCCTTTGGAAGAGCTCTGGAAGCACAGCTGACCTTCAGGTGGCCGCTCTTCCTCTCTGGAAATCCTTCTGTTATCCGTCCACAGCATCCAGGATTTTCCTTGCTCCTTTGAAAGCAGGTGAGGTTACACATCCCAAGCCAGGTTACACATCCCAAGCCAGGTTACACATCCCATGAACTTGCTCCCTGCACCTTACTGTGATGAGTACAGGCAGCTGTTGTGATCGACGCCCCGTTTCCCTGCCCTGGTTTATCCTGGTAATGCCCACCCCACGCCCACCCCACCGGGCAGGTGC